>REGO01000061.1:1650202-1669008 GCA_010120015.1 Rhombomys opimus
AAAGAAAGAAAGAAAGAAAGAAAGAAAGAAAGAAAGAAAGAAAGAAAGAAAGAAAGAAAGAAAGAAAGAAAGAAAGAAAGAAAGCTGGTTGTTTTCTAGTTCTACCTCCATCATGAAGTCCTCCTTTTGGAAGATGGGTAAGTACGTAAGAACATAAAATCCAAAGTGAAGCTACACAGATGGTCCCCACCACGATCTTTCGAAGTTGCCGTGGAGACCAGGCTGGTGGTATCCACTCTCGTGGCGTGAGGAAAGGGTGTGGACCGTCCTCTATCTGACTGTGCCTGTCTGAGTGTCCCCTGGGTCTGCCCTGCTCTGTCACCACTCTGATCTTTCTTACTGGGTACAAAAATGGGTGAGTGGTGGCACCTGTCTGGCCTTACCCTGGCAGGACTTCAGCCCAGCTGCACCCCTTCTACCTAAAACTCTTCCCGGCGCGTCTGCCCGGGAAGCATCACGTCCAGCACTGACCGCTGCCCGGTGAGGCACCTGGAGCCACACTGTTCACCCTGCTATGCACACAACAAGAGGCTGGGATACAAAGTGGATAAAGCGTAATTAATAAAGAATTAAAGAAAATAAACATAGTGCAGGAAAAAAAAAAAAAAGAAACAAGAGGCTAAGAAGTCTGAAAACATAGCCCAGAATTTCTTCCTGGTGCAATTTCTAAGGAAATGACCTATCTTCTCTTGACAGCCACCCCTGTGAATGGAACGTGCCTCATAATGATACCTTGCTGCCAGCTGGTCCCCTAGTGTCAGGAGCAAATAACTTAAACCCCAGGCGCGCACAGATGACGCACCTGTCCTTCACAGAAGCCCTGCTCACGGCCGTGGGCAGAACACACACGACTCTCCCTGAGCAAATGTGGCCAAGTCAGGAGCTGTGAGGTTTGGTCTCGTCAGAAAGTCTCCAGAGAGCCTGAAACATGCTTTAAGCTCTTCCGTAGAGACCCCCTGGCTCCAGGCACCATTAAAGCAACAGCTTTCCATTAAGCTACGATCACTAAAGAAGACATATTTTCACAAACATTTTTAACCGCCCTCCAACAGAGTGTTGGCTTGTCCCGCCTCCCGCCGAAATAGAGCTCTCATTATGTAAGCAACTGCAGGGTGTCTTGCAAACAGATGTGAGCATGCTCTCAGGATTCCATCCTGACCTTTTTCTAGGAATGAAATAGAATGTGCATTCTCAGAATCATTGATTATGTGAAATGTTCTTTGAGTCTGTTACACACACACACACACACACACACACACACACACACACACACACGTGTGTTCTAGAATGGTAGTGATGATAAGGTGACTATGGGCTGACTACTGGAGTTCCATTTTTTCTATACAATGTCATATTTATTTGCTACAGGTCCTGCCACAGAACCAAGGGTTCTGGAAAGAAGTCAGGAGACAGCACTGCCACGCCATGATCAGGCTTACCTCCAAACGTGGAAGGACAGTGAGCAGCAAGCAATTCAAATGACTTCCACCTGTGCTGAGTGACACAGAGCCCTGGCTAGGGCGGGGGAGGCTGGGACAAGTTGGGGAGATGAGTTTGGATGGAATTGTGAGGAATACTGAATCCCAATGTGTCTCCGAGGAAATGTTTGAATCAGCCCCACGACAAGAAAGAGCCAGTCAAAACGCTTGATGCTTCAGAATGCTGGCCAGTATTCTGTGCTCAAGTTGGTGTGTTTCCTAGAAACCAAAGAAAGAGCCAGCCAGCCTGTGACACAATGGTTCATCTCCACTGTCGAACTTGATTGGACTCAGAATCATCTAGCACATTGATGAGGTGTATTAGAGCCTGTGTCTGAAGCCAACAGGCCTTCACCAGAGGTGGACCACATCATCTCCCTGGCTGAAGTCCTAGAGAGGATCAAAGGCAAAAGAACAAGAAAAGAAGATGAGAACTTGCACCTCCATCTTAATGCTCACTGTCGGTCAAGAATTTGGGGGGTCATGAGTTCCCACCACCAGCTGTGGACTAAACCTGTGGAACTGTGATCCAAAGTTAGTCCCTCACCCTTGTTTCTGTTGACATTTGGTCCCAGTGACACAAGAGTTGTGACTACGCGCCGTGCTTAAGCACAGACAGGTGAGGTGTGAGGTGGCAGGGATGCACAAGACTGGAGCACATGTCATCATGGCCATGGTAAGGACACAAGACTGGAGCACATGTGTCGTAAGGTCATGGTAAGGACAGCTGCATCGAGACCTAGAAAACAGTGTTTGGTGATTACAACTGCGTTGGCCGCAGTCTCACAGGAGACAAGGTCCCTTCTGAAAAGAATGTGATAGGATAATTGGTGAAAAAGCAAGGTTAAAAGAACCAGCGGGGATGGTTCCGGGTTCAGAATCTTTGAAAAGCAAGAATATGAAGAGTCTTATGAAGAAAGGCCAGAGATGGCCAGTGAAGGAAGCATGAAGAGAAACCACTCACAGAGGGGTCACTGTGAGTGCAAGCCACAGCTTACCCTGAGGAGGTAGGAGGTGACAGTCACTATGTCGTCACTCTGTCCCCTGCTCTCTCATCTCCTACCAGGGCCTTCCTTACATGAACCAAAACAGAAGCCAGAACAGAGGGAGGCCGCATCACAGAGGGAAGCCGAATTGCAGTGTCTCCCGTGGTCCTTAGCCGTAACAGAGGAAGGCTGCATCGAGGCCAGGATGCGATTTGGAGGCTGTGTGGGAGGGAAGGTGACTTGGAGCAAATGTCTCCATATAACGGTAATACAAACAGTAACAGGCCACAGGAGAAATATTTGCTGACACCCATTTTGTCTGTTTCCAACCAAATAAATACCCAAGGCCCCTGGGTGAGAAATGTAGTGAGGCCCACAAGCTTACACTTGTGTTACAGAGTAGTATTTTGGGGGTTTTTGTTTTTGTTCTTGTTTTTCTTGAAAATAAATGTTCGGCTTTCTGTGACAACCGATGGTCTCTAAAATTGACCTAGATCTCCATTATACATAAATAATGTCATTAAAATAGTTCAGAAAAATATTGTAAGTGTACAGGGGCTCTTCCGGGTGTCCTGGGAAGGGCTGGGAGGGCCGTATCAGCGTAGAAGGCGGTTCTGGCCTGATTTGATGGGTCATTTTATAAACCTGAGGTGGGCCATCTTCCAACATCCCCATCCATCCACACGCTGTACTCCACCTGTTCCCTAGTGCATGGTGGGTAAGGGTGGAAATTCACACCCCCGGGGCTTACGACCATCCCACGTACTCAGCCAATGCCAGTCCTGCACACCTTCAAAGCTGAGGAGCTCCTTCATCTTTCTATCAGGTGATAGCAATGGGAGTGGGGCACCTGGACTCTGAAATCCAAAACGGTTCAAACTGTGAAAGTCTTTGACCACTGGCATAATAGGAGATTCCTGTGTGTCGAAAATTGTTGCAAATGGTGCATATACTTCCCCTAAAGACTGTAGATCCGTTACTTTTCTGTTGCTGAGATACAATATTCTGAGCAAAAGCAACTTATAAAAGAAAGAGTCCGTTGTGACTCATGTAAAAATTATATGATGTTTGCATTTTCAGCATCCCCAAATAGAGTCTTTGTTAAGTCTTAAACATTTATGTCTTGTTATTATTAGCATGTGGTGTATGTGCCTGTCTGTGTGTGTATGTGTGTGTGTGTGTGTATGTGTGTTATCTCTGTATGTTCAGACATGGTGTGTCTTTGGGAACACATGCCACTGCTCAAGTTTAGAGGTCAGAGGTCAACCTTACGCAGTCCATCCTCTCCTTCTATCTTTACATGTGTTCTGAGGATGGAACTTAGATATTCAGGCTGTGTGGCGAGTGCCTTTATCTACTGAGCCATCTTCCCAGCCCTCAAATGAAGCCTTCTTGGAACAAGGCCATTCTGACATATTACGCTACTAATTACGCTACAACAGCAGCGTTAAGTAGTTGCAAACAGAGACCATATGGCCTGCAAAGCCAAAATATTTACTGTGTGGGTCTGTAAGACAAAAATAGTTTTTCTGATCTGGTCTAGATTTACGAGAATGAGAAAGAAATGCTAAGAATGAGAAGATTCCTAACGTGAAATTAAAGGAGTGCTGTGTCTTGTAGTGTCAGATTATGAATAGCAGACAGACTCCGGGGAGAACCCGAGGACTTTTACCCAAGTCACCAAAGAAAGCCCTCCCACTACTGACAAGTCAGTGCGGTTCTCACAGCTTTCCATGGCTTCACTTTTTTTTTTTTTTAAATCAAGACAAATGAAAATGTCAACTGAGTCTTTCAACATGAATGCACTGTTCTCAGACAGTACACAAGTGTTTCTTCAGAACCGTTATGTTGACAACACTGGTGCCGGCAATGGCTGCGTGAAAGCAATAGTGTGGAAAAGTCCCCAGAGCAGGTAGCAGAGAGCAGTGGCCAGACCCCATCTCCCGGACTACTGCTGGGATCTCCCTGGTAGACTTCTTTGGAATTCCAGAATCTATTACAAAGAGATTTGTCTGGCAACTCCTCTTTAGTCTGAGGCCATTGCAGCAGTTAGCAGCATCACAGCTCCAGGTCCCCGGCCTCTGCCTCCAGGCGTGTGGCACTCAGCTTTGCTTGTGTTTCTCGGGTAGCCAAGAGAAATCCATTCCTTGAAGGTCTGCATCTGGGGTAAGATGAGTAGTTGGCTACGTCTGCTTGCAAAGGAGAAGGCACGGGGGCTGAGCCTGTTGAACGCTCCTGCCAATGCAAGGACTTCCAGAGAATGGGAGGAAACAGTTGCTCCCTTTTCTTTCCCACTTTCCCTGCATATTTAAGTTGTATACTTAGGGATAGTTCAAGGCACACAAGGGGAGACCCCAAATCCCCCCCCCCCCACTGAACTCCAGCACAGCCATGTGCTAATAGTAAAAACTGAATAAATCAAACAGCTAGAAACTCGGCAAACTCTGAAGCGTGCATGTACTCGGATTCCCAGATTTGCCATACCATCAGACCCAAATGTCCAGTAACAGGAGAGTACAGCCCCTCTGAAGGAAAAAACAGAGACTGTCTGCGAGGACCAGCAGACATTGGGCTCGCTCAGCAAACATCCGAAAGCATCTGTCTTCAAAGAGCAAAGTAAGGTATAGATAAAGTTAGGGACAGAGTGCAGCAAAGGGACAGAAAGCTTAATCACAAACAAAAAGCACTCTGGAATCGGGGGTTGGAGTGGCGGGAACAAGACGTTCAACTGAGGAGTCAGAGGCAGATGGAGCAAGCGAAATAATCAGTGAATTCACAAGCCAACTGAGAAGGCTAGTGTAAAACACACAAAGGAAAAAGAAACAGACACAAGGAAATGATGGAACACTATCAAGCACATTCGTACATGCAGTGTGATGCTCTCCGGGAGAGCAGCAAGAGGTGACAGGGGAGGCAAGAGGAGACAGGAGAGGGGGACAAGAAAGGTGAGATGGTTTGAATAAAATGGCTCCCCATAGGCCCATAGGGAGTAGCACTATTAGGGGGTATGGCCTTGTTAAAGGAAGTGTGTCATTGTGGGGATGGGCTTTGAGGTCTAAAGTCCAAGTGGATCAAAGACCTCAACATAAAACCAGACACATTAAATCGGTTAGAAAAAAAAGTGAGGAATACCCTCATTGGCACAGGGTATTCCTGACAACTTCCTGAACAGAACACCAACAGCACAGGCTCTAAGAGCAACCATCAATAAATGGGACCTCATGAAGCTGAGAAGCTTCTGTAAATCAAAGGACACTGTCATCAAAACAAAATGATAGCCTACAGATTGGGAAAGAATCTTTACCAACCCTCTATCTGACAAAGGACTAATATCCAGTATATATAAAGAACTAAAGAAGCTGAAAAACAGCAAACCAAGTAATCCAATTAAAAAATGGGGAACAGAGCTAAACAGAGAACTCTCTGTAGAGGAATATCGAATGGCAGAGAAACACTTAAAGAAATGTTCAACGTCATTAGCCATTAGGGAACTACAAATCAAAATGACCCTGAGATTTCACCTTACACCCATCAGAATGGCCAAGAAGAAAAACTCAAGTGACAACACATGCTGGAGAGGTTGTGGAAAAGGGGAACCCTCCTTCACTGCTGGTGGGAATGTAAACTTGTACAACCACTCTGGAAAGCAATCTGGCGCTTTCTCAGACAACTAGGAATAGCGCTTCCTCAAGACCCAGCCATACCACTCCTAGGCATATATCCAAAAGAGGCTCAAGTACACAATAAAGACATTTGCTCAACCATGTTTGTAGCAGCTTTATTTGTAATAGCCAGAAGCTGGAAACAGCCCAGATGCTCCTCAACTGAAGAATGGATACAGAAATTGTGGTACATCTACACAATGGAGTATTACTCAGCAATGAAAAATAAGGAAATCATGAAATTTGTAGGTAAATGGTGGGACCTAGAAAGGATCATCCTGAGTGAGCTGTCCCAGAAGCAGAAAGACACACATGGTATATACTCACTCATATAGACATAACATAGTATACACCTACTAAAAACTTTGCATCTAAAGAAACTAAGCAAGAGAGAGGACCCTGACTAAAATGCTCAATCCCCATCCTGAAAGGCAAAGAGGCTGGACATCAGAAGATGAAGAAAACAGGAAACAACCTAGGAACCTGCCACAGAGGGCCTCTGAAAGCCTCTGCCCTGTAGACAATCAAAGCAGACGCTGAGTCTTATGGCCAACTGTTGGGCAGAGTGCATGGAATCTTATGTAAGAAGTGGGAAATAGTAAGAGCTGGAGAGGACGGGAACCACACAAGAAGAGCAACAGAACCAGAAACCTTGAACACAGGGAACTTCCCAGAGACTCATACTCCAACCAAGGACTATTCATGGAGATAACCTAGAACCCCTGCACAGATATAGCACATGATAGTTCAGTGTCCAAGTGGGTTACATAGTAAAGGGAAGAGGGACTGCCTCTGACATAATCTGATTGGCCTGCTCTTTGATCACCTCCCCCTGATGGGGGAGCAGCCTTACCAGGCCACAGAAGATGACAATGCAGCCACTCCTGTTGTGATCTGATAGACTAAGATCAGAAGGAAGAAGAGGACCTCCCCTATCTGTGGACTTGGGGAGGGGCATGCATGAGGAAGGGGAAGGGAGGGTGAGTTCAGGAGGGGAGGAGGGAGGGGCTTATGGGGGAATACAAAATTAATAAAGTGTAATTAATAGTAAAAATTAAAAAAAGGAAGTGTGTCATTGTGAGGGCGGGTTTTGAGGTCTCACAAGCTCAAGTTAAGCCCAGTGTGGCATACTCTCTTCCTGCTGCCTGCTGATGTGGATGGAGAACTCTCAGCAACATCTCCAGCACCAGGTCTGCCTGCACACTGCCATGCTTCCCGCCATGATGACAATGGACTAACTTTGAACTATAAGCCAGCCCCAGTTAAATGTTTTCTTTTGTAAGAGTTGTCATAGTCATGGTGTCTCTTCACAGTAACACTGATGAAGACAAAAGGGAAGGAGGAGGAAAAAGGGAGATGAAGAAGAAGGCATGAAAAATAAAAAGTTGAATGAATGAATAAATAAAAAGTTGAAAGGAAAGGACATGAGTGCTCCTAGGTATGGAGGAGGAGAAAGTTTATTGTAGAAAATGTCAGAGACCGTAGACAGAGGCAGGGACATCGGGGAGAGTCCAGAGTGGTCCTGACCCTGAGCCATGTGGGAGAGGGGGAGGGGAAAGGAGAGGGAGAGAAGGGAACCGTATGAAACAGCCAGGAGGACAGAGGTGCAAAAGGGGCCCAACCAGCACGTCTAGATTATGCAGAGAAGAGCCTCTGGGGGAAGCCCCGCCCAGCCCCTGGGCTGGAGAAGTTCAGGCTGTGGGTTAGGGCAGGCCAGCCACTGCCTGTAACAGATAGGGACCTGAGGAATGCTGGGAAAATGTAGCGGCCAGGCCCGTTTTGATATGTTAAATAGACACCTCAACCTCTGTCCTGGGTTTGAAACTTTAACAGAGTAGAAGAGGAGAACAAAGAAGGTGTTTTTTTTTTTTTGGGGGGGGGAGGAAAAAGGGAAGAGGAGGAGAGGAGGGAGGGAGAGAGGAGCCAACAGGCAGTGCCACAGGCCTGTAATGCTGGCGTTCAGGATGGTGAGGTGAAAGAATCGGGAGTTCAAGGCCAGCCTGAGCTTTGCAGACAGAGAGACTTTGTTTCAGAATAAGTAAGAAAGCAGTTAACACAAAGATAGAAGCTGTGCACTGGGGATGGGGGGGGTGGAGGCGAGCAAGCGCACTGCCCCAGGGGTAGCCTTCGGGCTGTAAAGGCACACCCACACTCACAGACTTTGTTTTCCCTCCTGATCCCAGAGCTGCAGTGGGCACTCTGCTCTCTGCCGCGCGCGACACTGCATTTTCTTTCGCCTGTTTACTTCCTGGCTGCTCCAGAAACCCACCCGGGCCTCCTTTTCCTCCTCCTGCACAATGAACGGCCTTCATTATTCCCCAGAAAACAGAAGCAACCACAGGAGTCTTCCACAACCACCACACCCATCTGCAAAGCCTCTCGGGTTTCTGGGTTTTCACTAATTCATCTGCCTGAGGCCAGCCACTTTACTAGCGCGCTAGGAATTATTGTGAGAATAGCCTGGCAACAGGATTTCCTTTCTCTCTGCTTTCCTCTGTGCCACTGGACAAGCTGTTTGGAGGCCAGAAAAAAATGCACACAAGGAAACCAGGACCCCTGTCAAATGATTCTTGGAAGCGGGGAAGTCTTCAGGCAGATTGCTAAGAAGGGATTCCCTGGTCTCTTGAAAGGACTCCACAGGTGAGAACCAAGAGGAGGTGGCTTTGTTAGAACATTTTGAAATGGGTATTTTGTCATGCTTGGTAGTACACTCCTGTATCCCAGCACTTGAGGCTGACTGACACAAGAGGATGGTAAATTCAAGGTCAGCCTGGGATATTTAGCAAGACTATGCATTAAAATAACAATAATAGCAATGATGATGATGATGGAAAGTTAGGGAGCAAAGAAACTGAATGGGTATAGTAAATATTTATCTTTATTTTACATGTACGCTTGTGCCCACACCAAGTAGGGTAGGAGCAGAGTGCAGAGGTCAGGGGATCACCTGGCGCTGGAGTTACAGGCGGGGAACCAAACAAAAGTTCTCTAGGAGAGCAGCAATCTCCCTTAACTGCTGAGCTGTATGCCCACCTGTGCTGCAATTCAGGGAATCAGCGAAGGTAATCGCATTGCCGAGACCAGAGCTGTTAGCACAGAGCAGCTCTCGTTCTCCCGTGAGGCCAAACTGTCATTGCAAGGCGAGAGCCAGGAGAGAAAGGCCAAGCGTGGGCCAACCTTTAGTGCTTGTGGTGCAAGCAAAGATGACTGGAGCGTGCCCGGCCTGGCCTCAGCACATACGTTTCGATTCAAAGAACCACAGTGCTGAAAAACATAAATGAAATCCGTTCCGTTTACTGATACACTGCCAGAAAGTGCGGAGGGAACTACCCTTCCAGAGCGCAGCCAACCATCTCAAATCCTCTCGGAGGCTCCTTCAACCCAGACTGACCGCAGAAAGCCCAGCTGGCCTCCCTCAGCGTCCACTGCATCCTCCTCCTCTGTCACTCCTCTCCACCTCCCACACCGGGCTTAGCCCTCTCCACTCTGTGTTCTCAAAAAAAACCCTTGTCCTCTCCAAAGCAAACATTTTGTCCTCACATCCCCAGTGGCATCTTGGGGCACCATTACCCCAAGTCTCCATTATAAAACCCCAGGGTCCCAGACAGCAGAATTCTCTTCAGAGAGGCAGAAAGATGCAGGAAAGGCTGGGGCATTCATGGTTTTCCCCGAACACAGTAAAGTCTCTTTTCCCCCCTCTGCATTCCAACTGTCTTAAAATATCTAATTTCAAAAGGAAAAGAGAGAAAACCCTTGGAAATACAGAAATACTGATGAAGAGAGAAATCCTTCTCTTCCAGGAGGGACAGGAGCCCAGGGAGCTGAAGGCTGGGATTCTTTTTAGCCATCCAGGCCGCAAAATGTAAATGAATCTATTTACTCAGCAAAATATTTCCTTATTACATTTCCCATTGAAAACAAACGGTGCATGTCAAACAGCTTGAGGTGTCCCCTGGGCCCTGAGGGTGCAGGACGGACCCTTCACAACCAGCTTTCATCTTCTTTCAAGACAGAAAGGCACATGTGTTTATTTTTGTGTTTGTATTGATGCTTTGATTTAGGAAATGCCACTGCGCAGTTGAGTTTTGGAAAAGACAAACAACAGCTGCCCCCACCTCTGCTCAAAGTGGCACCACGTGAACCTGGACAGAAACCAGAGGGGGTGCCGAAGCGGCCTCGATAGAGAGGAGACAGCCTAGCGTTCCAGGTTGTACCCCCAGGATCAGTGCCAGTGCATAAAGGGAAGGTGTCATAGAGGTATCTGGGGCTTATAACCTCACCAAACCCACAGGGAGCTCAGGACCGGGAAGGATGCATCCCTGCTGTCCTTGTAAGCTCACCTGGGCTCCTGTGCCCTTCTACCTGACCAAGATCAGCAGTGGGATGTGGCTTGCCTCTCAGAGAGTATGGCTCTCTCTGCTGTTCAGTCCGAACCTGCAGCTCCCTGATTCAGGTAGACTAGGAAGCCCCATGATCTTCCCGCCTCCCTCTCCTCGTCTCTGGAATTACAAGCATGCACTGCCATGCTTGCCTTTTTCTTCAGGTTCGGAGGACTAATCTCAGGTCCTCAGGCTTACATGGCAAGTACTTTCCAGTCTGCAATTCCCCACACCTCCTGTTTAATCTAACTGGAAAAAAATAAAAACTTGTTTAACACTTTCCGGATGTTTCTTGTCTTGTATTTGAATAGATCTGTCTTTTAGCTGAGATGGTATAATAGTTCAGTACACTAGGTGTTACGCAGTTCTCTGATGTCACCAAAACAGCAAAACCACTGACTCTTCTAGCCACACTCAGTGGGGAACCCTTCTCCAAGCTCCCAGCAAGTTTTGAGGTCGTAAGCTTTCCTGGGAGTTTTGCTTCTGAAGCCCTGTGTGCCCACAATGTCACACCAGGCCACACGTGGGCACAATTCTTTTCTTAAAAAAACAACCATCTGCAGCATCTGCATCACCCCGAACCTCATGCCAAGCTCTTCCTTGTCCCCAAGCCTTCTTCACAGCTGAGAGTGAAGGCCTGTGAACAGAAAACACAGGAGTGGTAGGATCAAGGGCGGGGACTCTCTCCCTCGAGTGCTCCCTGGTGATCCTCAGGTACTTAATAAACTATTTATTTTAGTGCTGACTTGCTTCCTTTCTATCAGTGGACCTCATCTTCGGCATAGAACTCATTTTATCTCTCTCCTGCTGCCTACCTCTACCCACCTCTGCCAGAATCTACCCAAATCTTCCAGGAAAGGAACAAGTGTTTTCTAGATCTTCTGCTCATCAGCACCTGTGACTCAGTTTCAGGATTTTCCTCACTTATCTCTAGATAGTGAAAAGAACGGAGACATTTTACTCTTGCTAACACGACTTACACTCAGTTTGTTTTCTAGTGTGTTCTACCTTAGGCTGCCCTTCAACAACATTTGGGGATCTGCAAAGTGCTCACCACACGAGCATGAGGACTTGAGTTCAACTCCCCCACCAGAACACACCTTCAGAAAAGCCATAAATGGCAGCGTACTTGTAATCTCAACACTATGGAGGGAGAAACAGGAAGGTTCCAGAGACTCACTGACCAGCCAGCCTCGTTTACTCCGTTCCATCAGACCAGGGAGAGACCCTGTTCAGAAAACAAGGTGGACAGTGTCCAAACGACACTGGAAACTGGCTCTGGCCCTCACACGCACCCACAGACGTGTACACCCCCACATGAACATGTACCCACACTTACACACACTAATCATCATCAGAGTCGCACGCTTCACCAGCACATAGGTGGTGGCACACGCCTGTAGCTCCTACACTCAGGAGGCCAGCCTGAGCTACATAAAAATACCTTGTCACAAAAGCGCTGCAGCTCAGCAGTAGTCAAGATCATGAGTTTGGTCCCCAACACCGCAAAAAGGTCCCTGATAACCACCAAGTAAAAGTTGTGTTGGTTCGTTGTCCTCCCCGCAACTCCTCCCTCCATCCTGCAAACCAAGACAGCGAATGGCCACACCCCCCCTCCAGCAACTCCCAACTTCTGTTAATGTGACCTATCGTTCTGGATTTAACTCGTGTTAATTTATTAAAGTTTTTTTCACTCTTGAGAACTTCGTACATGTATATAATGAAATCCAGTCCTACGTGGCCACCTTCTGCCCAGCTCTCCTCAGCACCTACAGTTTAAAGGCAAGTGTCCCTCTCTTCCCCCATCTGTCCTCTCTTTGTTCCTGACCATCCCATCAGGGTCAGCCACTGTGCTCTTTGCATACTAAAAGCTTATTAAAGGAATGAAAGATATTTGAATATTCATTCAATCCATTTTTATTTTAAAATGCTAAAACATTTCTGCCATATAACAGACATTATTTTTTACATTCTTTTTTAATTTTTTTACAAGTTATTCATTATACATTCCTACTGAAGCCCCTTCCCTCAACTCCCCCAGTCCCACCCTCCCTCCCTCGTCCCCTCATCCTCTTCCCCTAGTTTACTGAAAGGGGGAATTCTCCTCTGCCATCTGCCCATAACTTGTTAAGTCTCATCAGAACTGCTTGGATCCTCTTCCTCTCTGGCCTGGTAAGGCTTCATCATCAGGGGTGAGTGATGAAAGAGCAGTCAACTGAGTTCACGATAGAGACAGCTCCTGCTCCCCTTACTCGGAAACCTACATGGAGGCTGAGCTGCCATGGGCTACATTTATATATGCTGCTCAGACATGATTCTTAAAAATCTGTTTAAAGTTGAGTGTGTGTGAGTGTATATGTGTGTGAGTGTTTGAGTGTGTGTGTGTGTGTGTGTGTGTGTGTGTATGAGTGTGTGTGAGTGTGTGTGTGAATGTTTTGTGTGTGTAACTAAATGCACCATCAGGATGTTATTTAAAGGATACTTAGAGCAAATTCATTTTACAAACAAAAAAGTTTTTTTTTCCTTTTTGGCAATAATAAAACGCTATTATCCCAACCCATTTCCACCTCCTTTTCCCACTAACTACAATGACCCTAAAAATTCTGTTTTATGAATTTGGATTCCTGAATAGTAAGTAGGGATTACCATATTTCGTTTAAAAAGCAAATACAAGCATCACACATTCTGCACCTTGGTTCTCTTCTGTCTATATAAACAATCACCCTTTCTCTCCATTTCAGAACTTGCTGTTTCTTTTTCAATACTTTGGCTTTATTTCTTTTCTCCCATATGTTCCCTCAGACTATAGTGATGCATGAAAGAACTGAAATGAGATGTGAGGAAGATGAGACACTGAAGTTACTATTGTTTGTTTAAATAGCTCTCTTTGTGTATGTTTTTAACTTCTTAATTCTTGCTCCTGGGCCCAGGACACACTGACCAAGTTCTTGCCACTGCTCTTTCCTCATTCTTGGAGTCGAGGCCGGTGTGCTGGATTCCGGGAGTGCTTTCCCCAGTGGTGGCCCCTGCGTCGTTTCTAAGGACAGCCTCGATGGACAAATGGCCTGAAATGTAGGAAACCTTGCAGTGAACGGCACGCCTTTGCCTTGGTCGGAAGGGGCTGCTGTGGGTGGCGCTTGGGCTGGAGCAGCTTCTGGAGGCTGGAGGAGGGCCCGGTGGCCTCATGCCGGAGCCATTAGCGCAGTTTTTGATTACGCTCTGACAAGTTCAGTGCGGAGCTGTTTGCCTCTCTCTGCAGTCGCAGCACACATGGGAGGCACATGTGGCCTCCGCTGGAGCTTTTCTCCTTCAGGGGTGTTGATAAAACATTTTTGAAAATGTAATTCACAAGCCTGTAACATTCCTCAAGCCGACTAGATGCAAACCCTCCTCCCAGTCAAAGGGCGATGCCTTGGCTCAGAGCCTGCCTGCCACCAACACGCTCCCACTACTCAAGCTAGCACTCCCTGCCCAGCCCTGACCCTGGCTTCAACCTGATGTTTTCCCGGGACCCTGCCCAGCTCTGTGGACTGGAGGGACACCCAGGTCGGCCCTGCTCTCCTCTTCTTCACCCAGCCACTGCTCAGCTCTTTCTACTGGTACCAGGCAGGCCGCCATCAGAGGCCTGTGTTTAGACCTCAGGAGTCAGTGTACAGTAGTTATCCAGCGTTGAGTCTCTTGTGCACATGGAACCTCGCGATCATTGCCCCCACTTCTTCACCTGGCAGGGATCCAATCCCCTGGTGTCTTCTACTGTGGTCAGAGCGACCTTTCTAAAAAGGCAAATATGACCGTGTGTTCCCTTTTCAGAGCCTCCCCTGGCCCCTTAGATTATTGGGATAAAGTTCAGGATTGTTGGTCAAGAGTGGCTAGGGTGGCATGCATGCCCCACAATAATCAAGACTGAATGAAGGACAAATACCAAGGTGTGAACACAGACAATCCCAAGCTGTGTGGGGCACAGGTCACCCCGGGCATAAGCGGACCGTTACTCCTCGGGCTGATGCCAGCGAGTCCACCCAGTCTCCCTGCCTTACCAATGGCCATTTGGAATTTCCATAGTGCAATTGGGAAATGGCGGACACTTGAGGAGGAAGAAAGTTATGCCCACAGAAGAGATAGATACTGGGATCCCTTCCTCCCTTCCCCTTTCTTTTCTATTTCACCCCCCACACACACACACACACCACCTCTCTCTCCTTGGTCAAATCATGAGGAAGCTCTACTCTGCCACACGCTCCCTGCCTTGACATTTTGCTCCGTGACAGGCCAAGACAGGTAGCATGGGGTGAGATACTCAAACTATGCTCTGAAAAGAAACCTCCCTTCATCATAAATAGGTTGGTCCCTCCGGGCCTTTGCCACCACCCCAAAATCTAACACAAGGCCCTCCCTTTGTTTTGCTCACTCCCTTGAACTCCGTTTTTTTCTACCCACACTGGACAGCTCTCTTCCTCTCTGCTTCCACTCAGCTTGGTGTGCGAAGCTGTGCCCGACTTCTTCAGACAAAGCTTAGCGCTTCCCTTGGAGGCTATACCTGCCTACCGTGCTGTTTGCTTGTCTGATTCTCCCTTGCCCCACCCTCCAAACACGTGGACCGATAAATCCTTTAAGGGCTGGGATTCTGGCGTTGGTTCAACACATACAGTGAATCAATGCTTCCCAGATGCCTGTGGGACAAGGAGAGAAAGCACATGAGAGGGGTTTGGAAGAGATGGGGTGATATCAGTAAGTTTGGAGGTTTGGGGTGCCGGTGCAGCATGGGAACTTTACCTAGACACGGCGCTGGTTGCCTGAGTCCAGCATTACGAACTTGGGTTCACTTTGTCCTGGAGTTCCCAGATGAGAAAAAAACAAACAAACAAACAAACAAACACCTTCAGTTTCATTGATTGACCAGTAAAACAGAACTTCAAGTACAGTGAACCGTGGGACAAGAATCATGGCTGGCGCTCCCAAGACGCTGATTGTTTTCTTATGGACGCTGGATCCACAGATGTGTTCGGTCTGAGAAATTCTCTGCGTGTGTGTTAGAATAAGTGAAACAATAAAGCCGTAGATCCTCTTCCCACAGTGGGTGACTCAGGTCTCACGAGGCGTTGACTCCAGAAAGCCTGTCCTTCCCAGCCATGGCTGGAGTCTGGAGGCCCCCACCGAGCAAACGTGTCTGAAAACCTTCAGAACCCCGCCGGTGCACCAGGCACCAGCGCCAGCTTGTTTGCTGCCAAGGTGCGAGTCTAACTACTCTGAGAGACGCTTTCGTGTGTGTTCGCTGTGCGTGTGTTTGCAGTGGACATTTCAAACGTGTGTTTATTCGGGCTCGCCACCCTTTCGGAGATGGTTACAGACACGCCACAGTGCTCCCTGTGTGCACACGCATTAGCATGCAGCTCGAAAGCCGCCTCGCCAGGCAGCATGCATATTCATGGTCGTGCATCTCCGCTCATCGAACCCTTGACCCTGCTCTCCCAGCTCCTGGCCCTTCATTTCCAATTTTGTCACCCCCCCTCCACCCCACGCCCCGCCGACCCTAGGCTGACTTGTCTGGCGATGCCTGGGGCTGTCTCGGGGCCCACGCCCCGTGCTGGCTCTGAAATGACACTCACTGCTCACAGCCAGTGGCTGCTTGTCTTTCCAGCAGATGTGTGTTCAGTCTGCTAACACTGGCTCTTGCGTGCCTGTTTTCAGGGAGACCTGCTCTGAACTGCTTTAGCGGCCTCAGAAGTGACAGGAGGGTGGAGCGTGAAGGCTGCTGCTTTGTGGACGGCAAAGTTCTGCCATGTCCAGGGGTTTTCCATGCTGTCAGGCTCCGAGGAATAAGTTGAAGGCCTGGTGACCCCATCAGCGAGTGACAGTGGGATTAAGACGCAGCAACCTTCCCCACCCAACCTCCTGAGGCTGTGTCCCTCCTCCTCATCCTCCTTCCTGTCCTCTGCCTTGGCCTCCCCTCTGCCACCTTGAATGGCTGATCACTTCCTCACAGGATGCTTAAATTATGAAGCAGGAGCCGTTTTAAAAGCACCCGGCTCCCCCTTTTATTATTTTTCCAGAGAAAACAGGCTTTGCTGCCTCGCCGGCCTTGGTGCCATGGTAGGATATGACTTGTGACAGGCCTGAAACGCATTCAGAACAGTAAACACAGGGCCAGCCGCCGCCCCCTAATTTAAACCGGGGGCCCGGCAGCGCAGGCCGTGTTTACCACGCTCCGGAGCACACGTGGCTTCACTTCAGAGGAAGGCATGCCTTTGAATCCGAGACCGGGACAGAGAGAGACTAGAAGAAGGAAAAAAGTTTGGTTTCAATATGTGAAATTGGTGCCCCTGGGGGAAACTTTAATTCTTGTCAAATGTTTAGGGAGAATGCAAACGGGAACGTTTCCAGCCTGCAGATGTCTCCCTCGGCGCTCTGCCTCAGCCTGCGCACAGTGCCTCGCTGTCAGTGAGGTGCTTCTGGAGGCTTGGCCCAGCAGGAGGAAACCACCAGCCCTGGCAGGACGACAGACGGTCATCCAGCCACAGACAGCAAGGTGCCTTCCCTGTCTGTGAGCCCTGCAGGGCGGCTCATGCCTGTAAGCCCAATACTGCAAGGTTGAGGTGTGGAGACTGAGTTCTGGGCCAGCCTGGGCTACAGGAGGAGCCTCTGTCTCAACAACTGAATTAACGGTAGCCATCATGAAATTATCGAAAGCCACATTCTTAGCCCTAGTAAGCTGGAAAACTAATGTCTCCCAAAACATCAGAACTTTTAGTCCAGCCCGGACTGCACAGTGAGAGCCCATCTCAAAAGGGGGGGGGGGGGAGATTGGAAGGAAAGTGGGGGAAAAAAAGGAGAAAAGGAAAGGAGTGGAGACAAGGCCCTTTATCTAGCCTGGGCAGCAGCAGGGTGGCTCAGCGCCTCTTCCCAAGCTGCAGGGAGCAGGGAAGGACAAGCCTGGGCAAATTCCTTCCATGGAGTAACTTCAACCTTCCTTCCCCTGGCTGCTGCAGTTCTGAGGGCCCTGGGCCTCTGTGGGCAGAGGTAGGCCGTGCCAGCCAGGCCGCCTGGTCCCTCCGGAAGCGGGTGACTACAGTACCCCTCATTGATCTACCATAAATGGGGCGCCCGCGAGGTCACCAAAAACACACTTCCGGTGCCCCTGGGAGAGAAAGAACTTCTAATTATAACCGCAGCTTCGGCCTTTCTGGGCAGAGCTGGTGTTTTGAAGAGGAAGGGGAACCCCGTGGGCAGGGCTGGCAGCGGCAGCAAGAGGATGGAAGCAGCCGCAAACATCTTCCCCTCAGGGCACAAATGACCCTACAGTTAGGTAAGCAGAGTCTCTGAGTGGAGCCAGGGTCTGAAATGGATCTGCTTCCTCCCTCCCAACACAGACAAACCCTCAACCTTGGGAACATCCAGAAGAACTTCCTGGGACCTCACTGTGGTCCTCAGCAGCAGGTGAGCTAGGGGACCACCCTTCCTATGCCATCTTCTGTGCTCACGGAGGACAAGGCTCCTGATTGTGTTGCCGGCCTCAGAGTTCCATGTGGCTGCCTCAGCCGGCTACACAGTAGGTGCGTAGAGACTGCTGAATGAACTTTGGCCCACTGCTGCTAAGGAGAAGGACTGAGCCAAGCGAGGGGAAGGAAGAGGAGTGTGTTGGGAAGATGGCTCAGTCCCTGAAGGGCTGGATCTCCACAGTCCACACACAAAAGGCAATGTGCTGGACCATGCTTATAAGTCCAACACAGGGGAGAGAGACACAGCTCGACTCTTGGGACTTAGCCTGGGCCTTCTAGCCTACTCAGTGAGTTCCAGGACAGCAAGTGACCCTGCCTCAAAAACACAAACAACAAAGTGAGGCTGAGAGGCACCTGAGGAATGATTATCCTCTGGCCTGCATGCACAAGTACACCTCTCTGTCTTTCTTACACACACACACACACACACACACACACACACACACACACACACACATTAGGGTCTGAAACAGGTTGAAAGAGCAACCCCAGACTCGAGTAGCATGCAAGCAACAAAGGGGGTTTATTCTGCAGAACTCTAGCCTGTGGGGCCACGACCTTCACAATATGGCGGTGACCTCAAGGGGAGCTGAAGGCCCCTTTTAAAGCCAGAGAGGGGAATTCCTACTGTGGCTATGTGACCTAAATGGGCCGGTGCCCATGGAGGCTGAGTGACCCTGGTCAGGACTTAGGTGCTTTTCAAACCAGTATCTTCCCCAGGCCAGATGTCTTGGCTGTTTCTGATTGTTTTCCCCTTTTCTCTCTCTCTCTCTCTCTCTCTCTCTCTCTCTCTCTCTCTCTCTCT
>REGO01000061.1:1669908-1687692 GCA_010120015.1 Rhombomys opimus
AAAGAAAGAAAGAAAGAAAGAAAGAAAGAAAGAAAGAAAGAAAGAAAGAAAGAAAGAAAGAAAGAAAGAAAGAAAGAAAGGGAAAGGAAAGGAAAGAAAGGAAAGGAAAGGAAAGGAAAAGAAAAGAAAAGAAAAGAAAAGAAAAGAAAAGAAAAGAAAAGAAAAGAAAAGAAAAGAAAAGAAAAGAAAAGAAAAGAAAAGGAAGGGGTTTTCTCTGAGAACAGACTTAAGAACTGAGGAAGTGAGTTCAGAGAAACTCTTTGATGGTTTGCAGAAGGGTCAACCAGGGAGATGCCTGAACAAAAGGTCAAGAGGCTTCTTTCTACTTGGAAAGCTGTTACCTGTGGGCTATGATCCTTTACTGTAGACACCAGAGTCGGCTCCAGGTAGTGGAAGCCACAGCGGACACAGTGTGCACTATTCAGCAAAGCGCATGACAAAACATCTAACCACATCTTCATAGAAAGTACCTCAGCTTCGACAAGATCACCGACAGAGCAACCTAAGGAGCTGTTTATTTTTGGAGCAACTGAAGCCGCTATGTAGTTCACTGTGGCATGAGCCAGAGGTAGCAGCTCAAGGTCAAGTCCCTACAACACCGGAGAAGCCCGGAGCTGGGCTAGGGATGTTTAAAGACTACCCACTTCCTCTAGCTAAGCCCCAACTGTTAAAATGTTCCAAAGTCTCACCCCTAGGGCAGGACCAACCACAGAAGCCTGAGGGAGAGCGCTTACCCTCAAACCACAAAGAGCACACGGCAGTGCGGCTGCCTTTGGAGCTGGTGAGAACTCAAGACTGAGAAGTGATTAGTGGTCTCAGGGTAGGAGTGGCGTGTGACGTTCAACCGATTTCCAAAGACCGAAAACATAAACTGTGCCTTGAGGAGAAAGAAGCCAACAGACAGCCAGTTCTCCAGAATGCAGGTTAAGGGTCTAACTCTCAAACCCCAGTGCTGTGCACTGGCCATAGTTCACAGAAGGAGCCTGAGTAGGGAAGAAATGCAGCCTCTCTGCTCATACTCCCAAGGGAAGTCAGAAATGAGCAGGTGGTCTTCAGATCAGGAATACCCAGGACACACATGGGACAGGTTCAGGAGACGCACTGAATGGAAAAGGCTCAGAAAAACTCAAGAAATGACTGAGGACAACCAGATCTATCAAGAACATGAACTAAGGTTCTCAGAAAAGAAGCTGTTTGTAAACGGAACCTTCTAGAAAGTAGAACCAGTCAACCTTCTGGTTGACTGACTGATTAGAACCACGGTGACTGTGGAGAGGTTTAAGTGCTGCTGGTTCAGAGCTAACTGTGACTTATCTTGGGCTAGATAGTCCTTGCCCACCTCTGGGCCCGACCTAACATCCTTGGGCTATCACAGGAAACCTTCGGGAATGTATTGGATTAACAGACACAACAGAGACTGCCCGAGACCTACCCCAGAGACTGTCCCCTTGGCTGTGACCCGATGGGCCCACTGATGCATTTGAAACATGTGCTGATCGGTGACTTTCTTTTTCTGTCACTATGAAAACATGGTGGAATCGTTATGCCACTGGAGCACGGTATGTGAAGCAACCTGAGTCTGTGTTCCAGGGCCCTAGCCACTCGTGCCTGGCCCTGGAATAAAGCATTGTTTTTCTCCCTTTGAGGTGAGAGCTGTTACTCTCTTGTGTTGGCACAAAAGCTGTCTCGGGAGGGAAGAGTGGCAAGACAGGGTTTGATCAGAAAGTGGCTGTCTCCGGGTGACACAGGAAGCCTTAGGAAGCGGCAAGCGCCGAGACGCCTGCTGACACACTGCAGAATCGTCCAACAGCGTGAGCTCTCGGAGTCCAGACAGCCTTCGTACCAACCCACAGAATACAAGACAATCCGGGTGGCCACGGCATTCTGAACGTGGGTGGGGGGGGGGCGCTTGTGGACTAGAATAATGACATAGTGGGTTTGAGATACTGGGCAGCAAACAAGGAAATCCCTTTGCTCTCTTGCCAAGAGTTCTCCAGGGGACTGGCATCCCAAATGACTTCCGTGTTCCTTCCCAGCATTGTGACCCCAGGTTACTCCTGTCTTACTGCTTTCCTATTCCTCACTCCTGGATGACTTGAAGAAAAAAAAAATCCTTTTCTCTCAGTAGATCTTGGATCACTTTATTGTAATGTTTTTAAAGTCTTTTTCTCTTCCTAGGCCTTGGGTCACTCTTTAAAAAACTCCCCTTTTCTCCCTAGGTCTTGGCCAGGACACAGACCATTAGACCGCTATTTTCTGTGTGAATCACTCAGAACAGGCATTTGCTCAGCCATGTCAAAAAATATCTCTCCCCTTAAAGATGTAGAGGGGTTGGTTGTGAACACGGAGATCCTGATCTTTCCTCTTGTCAAAAGTCCCAGAAATGGTCACTCGGAGAAAAACCTGGGGAAGGGAGGAAGGAAAGGGGTGTGTGTTCGCAAAGCCTGCAGCCCAGGCTCCTCTGGGTAGGTCTGATTCCATCCGTCTGGCTGGCCTCGTGAAATATTCTATTTTGTACCTTCTGGGGCTGCTGAAGAAGGCAGAGTGGAGATTTATAACAACCGATGTTCGTTCCAGCCCGAGCAGCTTGGCAGCAGCAGGGGCCTGCTCCTCAGCACAGCTTCCCACATTCCTGCCGGAGCTGAAGCTCATGACAGCTTCAGTTTTGAAACAAGCAGATGTCTTGTCAGGAAAGAAATACACGGCCCAAAGGAGCTGGGAAGACAAGCCCCGGGGCTGGGGAGACAGCCCTACAGAGAGGCCTCACCTCACAGCGCCAACCGACCTCTCACCACCCTCGGCCTGCTTGTCTGGAAGCCAGGCTCGACTTAAACGATTTTTCCGTCCCAAAGATTCCTCTCTGCTGCAAGGAGGCTAAAGGTTCAGAGTGGAGAAGCAGCCCGCTCACTCCCGCTGGAAGCTCTGGCATGGAAGGGAGCCCCTGGCTGGGCAGTTGCTCCTCTTAGCAGAGCTGGTCTTCGGGCAGCATGTTGGTTGAGCTGGCCACAGGTTGCAGTGAAATAATGCTGGCTCACCCCGAGGGCCGTGGTCCCTTCCTGGGGATGGGGGATATCATACTTTTGTAGGCCCTGCCTCATGACTCCTCTTCCACTCTCCTTACAAGTGTATGGTATGCTGAGCTGATCAGATTTTGGGGGAAAAAATAAGACTTTTTTCCTAATAAAAATGTCATTTACTGATTTGAAAAATCAAAGTTGCTCTGTTTGATTCATTGAATTCCACCTGAACTATTACATTGACCAGCATAAGCTCAGCCAAAAGGAGAGACACAAGGGAACGGGCTTCTCAATGACCTCACAGGCTTTACTCTGGGGAAGCCCGCAGAGGGAGTGCTGGCCTAGTAATCAGGGTCGTAGTTACATCCTGGAGGTAGTTACAGGGCAGAAAAGGAGAACAGCAGGATGGGGATGGTGGTCTTTTGGGAGCTGGTCGCTAGGGTTGCTAGAGAATAAGGTGAGTGTTGAGTTAAGAAATGTCAAGTGGATGGCTAACCTTTGGGCAAAGTGTAGGGAATCTTATGAAAGAAGTGGAAAACAGTAGGATCTGGAGAGGACAGGAACTCCAGGAGAGCAACAGAACCAAAAAATCTGAGCACAGGGGTCTTTCCTGAGATTGATACTCCAACCAAGGACCATGCATGGAGATAACCTAGGACCCCTGCACAGATGTGGCCCATGGCAGTTCAGTGTCCAAGTGGGTTCCATTGTAATAGGAACAGGGACTGTCTCTGACATGAACTGATTGGCCTGCTCTTTGATCACCTCCCCCTGATGGGGGAGCAGCCTTACCAGGCCACAGAAGAAGACAATGCAGCCACTCCTGATGAGACCTAATTGACTAGGGTCAGAAGGAAGGAAAAGAAAACCTCCCCTATCAGTGGACTTGGGGAAAGGCATGCATGCAGAGGGGGGAGGAAGGGAGGGATTGGGATGGGAGGTGGAAGGGAACCACAGGGGGGATACAAAGTGAACAAAGTGTAATTAATAAAGAATTTAAAAGAAAAGAAAAAAGAAATGTCAAGTGGGTCATAAAAATGGGGGTCGGGCATTCCTGGAGTAGGGAGGGCAAGAATACAGAAAAGCTCTGGAAACCAAATTACTTCAGTTTCAGGAATTGTCACTGTTTTACCAAAATGGGGGAGCTTTGCAAAATGGTGTGGCCTTGGCTAACACGCGGAGGCACATCTTTCAAAACAGTCCCAATTCCAAAAATTCCATTACACTGTCTTACTGTGAGTCTAACTATTAATTAAGAAAATATGATCAAGGAGTTATAATTGTGATGAGAGGTGATGAGAGGTCAAATAGTAGAGTTTCTATTTCCACATGATGTTTCGTTTGAAGTGGGAGCTTTTTGTCAGTCCTTTGTGTCTTTCAGGACCAGTGTTTGTTGAGGTGCTTACGCAAGAACAGCCCGGAAGTCATACGCCTCCTACTGCTGGTCTCTAGACCTTCTGTGTCCTCTACACAGTAGACACAGAGATACCCAGAATCTCAGCAGCTATAGCCAGCATCGAGAGTGTGAGGCTTCCTAACTGATTGAACCTAACTACGGGCTGGAGATTAGGGACTCGGGATGGCGCCTGGGGCCAGGGAGTGGGTGTGGGGAACATGAATGAAAAAATGCCACTTGGCAGGAGGAGACTAGAAGGCCTTCCTTATCTGGGCTGCGAGCATCAAACTGCACATGCTCAAGGAAAGTCCCGCTAGACAAGAGTAGGCCAGGCTAGTGCTAAGGAAACAACCTAGAAATGGACATGAGCCTTTGGCTGGGGTACTTCGGAGTATAGGCTTTTCTTAGTCCACTCCATTCTCCGGAGTGCTTTCTCATTCTTAATCAAGTGTCTCAAATTCTATTTTTGACCACGTGTCTCTGGTTTGGTTCTTTGCCTGGGACTCAAGGTGCCTGGAAGCTCGAGCAGGCACCTTGGGATTCAGAGCCACACCTGTAACCCCAGCACCTGCTGCAGTGGTCTTCCTGTCTCCTTCCTCCTAGATCTTTCTTGCTTCTAAGAGGGCAAGAATCTTTGGAAAGAGGGTGATGCTGCTGGGCACGGGTGCTGGGGCTACTGACGAGAGCCACACACAGCCCCCGGCGCTCCTGCTCCTGTCCGCCACATGCTGCGGCTTCCCAGGCAGCACCCCATCTCTCCGAGCACCTGGGCGATTTGTTTAACATTCCTCTTGTAAAGTTGCTGCCTCTCTTCCAGCCGCGTCAGCATGCCTCCCTCTTCTTCAGCGAGAGCCAAGAGCAACTATTAAAAATGTGTTTGAAATTATACATTCCCCCACTCTCCTTGACAGAAGAGCTTTGCAGAGCTCGTTTAGAGAGCTGGAGAGGATTCCTCTGCACATTGCTGGGCGTATGGTTATTCTTGTGCGTGTGTTGCCTGGCTAATAGAATGTGACGCTGGGCCTCCTGATCCAGGAGAAGATGGCTGCCTAAGCCATGGCTTTAATTCTAGAACAGCAGACGTGGCTACCATTTTGGCCAACTGCAGAAGAGATGAGAGCCAAGAGGACAGAGACAGAGAGGGAAGGAATATATTCTCCGAGTTTTGGAATGTGACCCCGTCCTCCTCCCTCTCCTCTTCCTCCGCTCCCCGCTCTCCCTTTCAGAGGCTGGATGGCTGGATTCGGCTTATTTTACAGCCTTGCTCCAACTCTGTAAAACTGAGCTCCGCCAGAGCTGGACGGCGCGGCCTGTAAATGATCTCTGACAGGAGCCTCCCTAAGTGGAAGCAGCCTGTTCCGTCCAATTTTCTCCTCCGATTACCATCGGTGACCTCCAGACAGCTCAAGCCCTTGCATAATCCCCAGGCAAGCCCAGCCTTGGCTTCGCCTCTATAGGAAGGAATGCCACACTTGACCTTCTTCTCCCTCGCTCCTGTGCGAACACAGCTCTGTGAGAAAGAGCCTGGCTCGGGGCAGCAACCATCAGGGGAACTCCAGGGCACTCACGTCCTGGAGAACTGTTCTGAGCAGACCCAACAGAAGTGAGGTTCTCTGGCTTCAGTGAAATGCACTTTCTCTGTCAAAACAAAGATGGCCGGTGACATTCCTGTAACCCAAACTCCAAACACCGCCGTTTGACCTTGGCCACGTAAATAAGTTTAACAAGGAAAAGCAGAAACATCCGGGGATTCTCTGACAAGTAGCATGTCCTGAGAGCCCTAGTGTGTGGGAGATCATCAGTGGAAACTTTAGAGCCCATTTAAAATTCCCAATTTACAATACGTTATAAATTTCCACAATGGGCCATGGAGGGCTAACCCCAGCCCCTCGACTGTGACTTCATCTTGATTTAAGATGTCATGGCCAAATGCGCTGCCTTCGGCAGAAAGGAAGGGCTGTCTTCTCACAGAGAAATCTTGTTCCTTTGGATTAAAAAAACTGGAAGAGGAAGGGAATACACACATTTTTTTCTTTGTGACATAAAGTCTGAGTTCTTTACAGGGCATTCTATACTCTACTAACTGTTAAATACACAGGTCACGGGTTAAAGAGAAAGTTACAGAAAAGAATTCCAAACCTCTATCCACCCTCTGAAAGAACCATTTCCACAACTTTTTTGTTTTTCTTCCCATTTCAGTTTTCATTTAAAGTAAGAACCAAACCTGGTTCATAAGACATCCTTGGGAAGACTTTTCCTCCTAGCAGATTTCCTCTCGCCAAGGCCCAAGCTCATTCACATACACAGTGCAAGCCTTTTGGCTGGGACAATTCTTGTCTATGAGATTGACCTTTATGTATCAAAATTGTGTTTTCCAGGTTAATATCAACTTTCTTTCAAGGAGTTGTTGTAAGACCCTGGCCTTTAAACACTGAAAGGAGTGAGAGTCAATCTTGTGATCCATCAATCCATCAATCGTCACAGCATCCATGGCTCCGTCTGACTGGACCACAGAACCCTGAGACTTGTCTCCCAGGCACCGAAACAGTTTGTGGAGTGGACATTTTCCCTCTGCCTCCTCTATTGGCTTACACTCTGCATGAAGCTTGCTGGGTATCGGTTT
Organism: Rhombomys opimus; assembly: GCA_010120015.1. Taxonomy (NCBI): domain Eukaryota; kingdom Metazoa; phylum Chordata; class Mammalia; order Rodentia; family Muridae; genus Rhombomys; species Rhombomys opimus. The sequence goes on from REGO01000061.1 coordinate 1,676,945, forward strand.
CGTGAGGGTCACTGCTTTTCTCTGTCATACCCAGTCCGCAGTGGAGAGCCTGGCTCACTCTTTCAGTACTTCATGCCCACCTCCTTTCATCCGGGTCCCCCAGGCGAACGTTTGTCTTACTTTCCTCTCCTGTTGCTGTGGTAAAATAATCTTATAAAAGCAAATTAAAGGGTAAAGTCCCTGGTCACATCACGCTCACAAACCAAGAAGCAGGGAGTGAAGAACGCATCCGCTGTTCCACTCTCTTTCCCTGTATGCACAGCTCAAGATCCGCCCAGGGAATGCCACCGCCTACAGTGGGCACATTTTACCACCTCGATGAGGATAATCAGGAGAATTTTCTTCAGGCCTGCCTGGGGACCCACCCACCACCCCCCCAGTTGAGTCCCGGTTCTGTCAAGCTGACAAGGCTAACGGTTGCAAAGCCTGAGTAAGAAATGCTTGTGTGGTGATGTCTTGGTCCCCAGCTGCTGGTGCTATTTTGGGAGCTGGGGACTTGCGGTGACGAAGTGGTCATGAGCACTTGTTCTTGGAAGACATGCCTTGCCCCTGGCCCCGTCCTTTTGTCTTGCTCTGCCTCCTGGATGAGAAATTTGTCCACATGCTCTGGTCGTCATCACACTCTGCCTCAACAGAGGCAGGGCTGGCCAATCGTGGAATACAACCTCTGAAACCGTTAGGTGTTCTGTGAAGTGCTAGCACAGCTGTACTACTTCTGTGCAACACAGTAGGCTGCACAGAAAGGGCTCTTTCTGCTTCCCGGGGTATATAAATTCTGGGTGCAGGAAGGGGCTAGGGGGGAAGAAGTTTCCTATCATCGATTAGTGAGCTAGACAACTTAAGACACTTCTAAGGCCTGTGAAGAAAGTAAACAGGTTAACATGTTTCTGAGTACAGCCGTGGGGTAGGAGAGTTGCTAGGAAATCAGAGGACGGTATCTTCAGAGAAGCCCCCCCCCCCCCGAAGAGAGATGCAAGACAGCGATGGGAGTGGCTGCCTGAAGCTCAGGCTCCACAAGCCAAGAGGACAGCAGTCAGACACTGCTGACAGGAACACTCGCTGAGGACGAGTCCAGAGTCTGTGAGGGGAGCTCACTGGGGCTGATGGGGGTGGTGGGGGTGGTAGCCGAGGCAGCAGAGGAGGCTGGAGAGAATGGCGGGGCAGACCATGGTGTAGGCCATGCCAGGCCTGGACCTCGCTAGGTCGTGGGTAATCGTGAGAGACGATGAGGCAGCCAGCGCAGCGGTGTGACTTAACGTGAGCCCCGTCATGAGAATCGGTGACAGGCTAGTTTATGAACTGAAAACCCACAGCAGCTCAGCATCTGGCCCGAGCAGCAGGACTCCTAAATAATTCTTCATGGCAGCTCGTTCACGAGGAGATGAATGTGGAGGAAGTTTAGAGCTGGTGTTTAGAGCTGTCCTTCCAAAATCTGGAATGCAGACTTGACATGGGTCCAGCATTTGGGGGTATCCAACCTGCCTGATATACGTAGGGATGTTTTAAAACTACTACCTGGTGGAAGAGTTTTTAAACATTTGTTATATTGTGTAGTGTGTGTGTGTGTGTGTGTGTGAGAGAGAGAGAGAGAGAGAGAGAGAGAGGTATAGGCATGTATATGTGGGGGGAGGGGGGGAAGAGGGTATCAAATCCCCTGGAGTTAAAGGTGGTTGTTACCGGCCCTATTGGGGGCTGAGACCTCAACTTTGGCTTTCTGAAAGAACAGCAAGCACCCTTAAGTGCTGAGCTTAAGTGCTGAGCCTCATCTCGGTCTTCCAGAGTTTAGAAACCATAACGTTTTAAATATTTTAACAATTAGAGAGTTTTGAGATTTCATGATAACTAGCTGGTTTTTGATGATAATCACGAAAGAAAGCCTCTAACTGTCTACATACCCACGTATTTGTATGTGTCCATAGGCACACCCGCATTCTCACTCTCCAGGAGGGCACAGCTTACCTGGCACACAGTGTTGTCTAACCAGACACCTGCTCCCTAGGGAAGCAAGTTCTGCGTTCGGCCACAGCATCACTGCCAGGTTCCGTGACTGCGTCCGCTGGACTGAACCACCTTTGATTCTGGTTTAACCGTGAAAATCGGCGGCAGAGAACCACTCGGATACATGACTTGCAAAGCCTGTTCAGGTGAGTTGTGAGGGAAATTCAAGCTTTAATGTTTTACGAAATTAATGTTCCTTCTTGCCTCCTGAAGCATTCAATGCCATGATCGCAGGCATCTCACCCCACCACTAACCTTTGCAGAACTCTTAATAAGGAAGAACTCTGGTTTTGAAATGTCTCAAAAAACCTTACTGTTGAGATGACATTCAGCTTGCTAGCTTTTACTTAAAACATACTCTTATATCCATTTCAGTCTTCTGCAAGAGAAATGGGCCAAGGAAGAATACATATGGCAGTGGCTGAGGTAAAAATCTACCCACCAGCCCCCAGCCCAGACTGAAGCTGACGACATAGGCACAGCCCTTGTTGAGGCTCAGGCCCTCTTTAAGAAGGGACTCTCGTTGCCATGAGGACTTAGGGTTCAAAAACAAAACGTACAAAAGGCCTCAGGGTGCAAAGAACAATTTAGTGGCGCCCACACAGGAGTGCTGGTGTGAAAAGAATGATCTAAGGGTGTCTACGCAGGAGTGTTGGGGTAGAAAGAAAAATCTGAGGGTGTCCACGCAGCACAAGAGTGTCAGAATTCCTACTCCAGACTCATTGGTCTGTTCTGCATTGGATGACAATGCAGAAGACCACACAAGCGTAAACCAACAGGCAGCAGAAACACACACTCCAAGTGTCAACTCTAATGTATCTCTGCACTGGGAAGCGGAGACTAAGAGCTGGCTGCCACTCTGAGGGGAGCCTCCCACCCTTCTTCTGGCCAGACAATGCTCTGAGCACCGGGCGGACAAGCCAAGAAATCGCGCAGGAAGACTTTGACTTCCTACAATGAATGAGAGTTCTCTGGAAGAGTGGAAAGGAGAAGAGACCTCTCCTACTGCGATCTAGTTTACGTAATTCAAAAAATGCTTGGCACATTCGAAGCGAACGCCAGCAAAAGAAATAATTAAAAAAAAAAAAAAAAAGAAAGTCTGACTTACAGGAGGCTGTTTGGCCCACCCAAAGAGGACTTAGAGAATCAAAGCCCATCGCAAGCGTGCTGATACTTTACCAGGACAGCATTATTGACATGATTCGGAGTGCAGGCGCTGGAGAGCCTGGCCCCTGCCCCTGTGGGAGGGAAGAGTGTCACTGCAGCATCAACTGTGGAGGGGCACGGTAGGACCAGCATGCCTGAACAGCGCCACTGAAAGCAGGCGAGTGAGAGCCTGTGGGCCTGACCCTGTCCTTAGGTTCAGCAGTGTTTAACGTACACTGACTCCCCTCTTTTCACTCAGTGGAAGGCCTTGAAGCCGCAAGCCTCACATCAGTGGAGGGACCTTGCTACCCCAGGAAGACGCTGGGGCTGAGGTGTGCTCTGCACCCATCTCCCTGCTCAAGGAAATAACAAAGAGAGTTGCAGGGAGCCCTTAGGTTGGTGCACAGCCTGCCTGCCCGTTGAGTCACCCAGGAAGCTACTTCTGTGGTCACCTTGGAGACTGGATTTACTGTCTATGTCTACGGAGTGACATTCTCTTCCTGCTGGCTGTTGTTTAACACAAAATGACGTAGGGTGATTGTACTGGGTGTTGTTTGTCGACATGACTCAGCAAGAGTTGGGTAGGAAGAGAGAGCGTCGGCTGCGGGGTTTCTTCCTGAGGTTGGCCCCTGGGCCTGCGTTGGGGTGGCTTTAGTGACGATGGAGGGCCGCTCACTGTGGGATGTGTAAGGAAGCAGGCCAGTAAGCAGCGCTCCCTCGGTGTCTCTGCTCCCACCCTGCGCTCCTTTCCTGGATTATTCTGATGAAGGACTGTGGAGAGGAAGGCTAAGTCCAGCGAACCCTCTCCCCATCCCCCACGTTGTGTTTGCTCACTGTTCTATCACAGCAACAGAGAAGCAGGCGAGGACGAAGCGGAAGAGCTTCAGAAGCACAGGGAGTGCCTCAGGTGTGCACTCGGGGCACAACCAGGGTCTTCTGGGCGCCTGCGCAATGGGAGGGCCGGGAGCAGGCCATCACCCTGTCCCGGGGCACAGTCAGCCTTCCCCAGCTGCCAGGGACAGTCTGGGGCACAGGTAGGGTGTGCAGGGCTGAGCTGTGTGTCCTGCTGGCTGGACTTGAGCAAGCCCTGCCACGCTCTTCTCTGCAGACGAAACCGAGGGAAAGCCTGTTGTGACAGACTCGTCACCTTCCTTCTCAGATCCAGACGTCTTTCCCAGTGGAGACAGTGAGAGAAGTGGAGGGATTTATGTGCGTGTGTGTGTGTGTGTGTGTGTGTGTGTGAGAGAGAGAGAGAGAGAGAGAGAGAGAGAGAGAGAGAGAGAATTCACACACACATCTCATCTCCGTCCTGGTAAAGTATCAGCACATTTGAGATGGTCTCTGTCTTCTCTAAGTCCTCTTCGGGTGGGCACAACAGCCTCCTGTAAATCAGACTTTCTTTTCTTTTTCAAAACATTTTTTTTCCTTTGCTGGTGTTTGGTTCGAACATGCCAAGCGTTTCTGAGTTACACAAACTAGTTCACGGTAGGAGAGAGAGTTCTGTCCTCTTTCCTCTCCCACTCCTCCAAAGAATTCTCATTCATTATGGGAAGTCAGAATCTTCCCATGTTCCTCCCACTTGATTATCTGGGGAGGAAACTGCCAGCCTTTTGCTACATCACCCAGCCTGTCAGAGAACAAAACTAAGGCCTGTGTGCAACGCCGATGCACAGGGCCTGCCTGGAGCTTCAGCTCTGGAGCACCGGATGCCACAGCAACGTGACAGTATGAGCAGCTCTGCCCTCCGGGGAGCCCCTCGAGGACGGCTGCCTGCCGTCTGGGCTGCGGGCACCAGCTTGGCCTCAGTGTCACCATGAACATCCGCTTGAGGAAGACGCCTCACGCCGCTTCAGAGACTCTCACACTTTAGGAAATATAGACATGGCCCGGAAGGCTTTAAGATCCAGCCTGCGTGGTCCGGGAGAACTCAGCGGAGCCTCCGGGAAATCTGAACTTTAAAACGAGATTCCAGGTTCGACTTGTGATACTTGTCCAACACCCTGTGAGGCCTTCCCTGAGGCCTGCCCTGGTCTGTCACAGCCGGGAGGAGTTTAAAGTACCTGCTACTCCCTTGAAGTCTTTCCCTTTCCATCTGTAAAGTGTATGGATGTGGGCAGACAATGACCACACACACACACACACACACACACACACACACACACATACACACATGAGCCTAGAAACCAGCCATTTCCAAGAGCTCTGACTTCCTCTGGGCCCTGCACGCCTCTGCTCCGTTTTGCATGGCTGCTGTTTCAGTGGGCTGCCGTCCTGGAGGAACCATCACGGACTGGACCTGGGGTGAGCCAGCGGCCACGTGAGGATTGTTGCTGCGCAGGTGCTGGCCACATCTGGGACGCTAAGGCGGTTCTCCGCAGGGGGAACTGGCTCAGGGGCAGAGCCGAGGACGTGATGGGGGCTGCAGAGCAGAGTGGGGAGGATGCAGCTGTCCCGGCACAAAGGGACAAAGCCGAGGGCCCAGCGCCATTTTCACCCAGGACTCAAGGGCAGTATTTCACAGCTACCACGGGAAAGCCCACAGTTTGGTGTTCGTGTTTAACTTCCACCCATTTCCTTCCCCAAAGGATTTCTTAAGTCTTTAAGGAACAAATGGAAAACCTCTAACCTGGTTCCATCCAGGCGGTCATATTTCTAAGTGTCTGGGGTCGCACACGCCAGGGCCAGGGAAACCCACGCTGGTTTGGTAAAAGATGCCATTTCCTCCGCCTCTCCTGGGGACGGAAGGAAAAGCTGTGACCTTGCTAACTGTAGAATCAGGGCCATGTGGGTGGGCCCCGAGGGGGACGCCTGTTTTGCTACTAAATGTGGGATGACAAACACAGCATTCTGGAACATTATCCCAGCTCAGCCGGTTACCGCGGCACCAAGGCTTTCTGGAGACCTTTAGGGTGACCCCTCCCAGGGGGCTTGGTAAAGCCTCCCCACTAAAGGAGAATGTCGGGGGGACACTCTTTTTCATGGGTGCCGACTATTCCGCAATGGCATGGCCCTAGTTGTTATAAAGTCACAACGGGAAGCTGTGTGGTGCCCATGTCTGTGTGAGGGTGCACCTCAGAATGTGCATACGTGCGCGCACACACTTTTATTTCTGAAGAATGATCCTGCAGTTAATGCTGGTGGATTTATTACGTTCATTTGACTGAAGCTGTCATTTTTTTTTTTACTGTTATTTGACATCTTCATAATGCACATATCGCATCTTGACTGCACATGGCCCCTCCCACCCCCTTTTTTGTTTATTGTTTGTTACCCACTGAGGTTGGGTGTTTGGCTTGGCGTTGTCCAGGTCTTGTGCGGTCCACCACAGCCGCCGGTTCATGAGTGTCCTTCATGTGGCAGCGTGTCACAGCTCTCCTCCTCATCTTCCGGTTGTCACATTACTACCCACCCCCCACCCCCATCCTGCATGATCCCAGCTTTGTGAGGGAGGTTGGCACTGTTGTGATATAGTTAAAGCATGATGCCACGCACACAACACATCTGACAGGAAAGAGTTTTATTCGATGAAGGTGGAGAGAGAGGGAGAGAGAGATGGTGGGCAGACCCCAGGAAAGAAAACCAGGCAGAGAGAGTGCCAGAGAGAAAAGAGAGAGAAGGAAGAGGCAGGGGTCCTTTTATCCAGGGCCTTGGTGACAGTGAGCAATGATGGCATCACAGGTAGCTTAGCAAGCTGGGAGTGGCCTAGTGCATCGACTTGTGAACTAAGATTCCTCCCTTTTCCTACAATAAAAAAGGGAGATAGGGAGGGATGGGAGCTAGGGAGGGATGGCAAAGTGGGAAGGAGGACATTGGACCACTTCTCATGCAAGGCAAGTTAAAGGATATAAATGCAGGTTCACTGGAGGCAGCTTTTGGCTGCCATGCAAGGGGATGAGAGAGAGAGGGAGAGAGTATGGGAAGGAAAAGCACCGAAATGTCCAGATTGCATGGTGAGGAGGAGGGGCAGCCCCTGCCCTGGAAAGTTCAGGGTAGGGGGTGGGTTGGCCAGCCATGCCCAGCAGCAGATAGGGACTGAGGAATGCTGGGAGAGCCTGGAGCTGCCTGTCCTGGGCCTGAAGCTCGCCATTTTAGCCCTTTGTTGATAATTAGTGGATAACAGCTGAAGAAATCAGTCATCTCTGGCTACTTCCTTCTTACACTGGGGCAGCGATAAGGAGGCCAAAGGGCTGAAATGCCGGCCAGGTCCAGGGAGAGCAGGCTGTTCTGATGCTGTCCAGGGTCTGTGAGAACATCCGTGGCTGAGAGGGAAAGCGCAGGTCCAGCCTGACATAGTCTACAAGGTTAGACTGGAGCACTGTGGGTAGCTGCTTTGGTGATGTCGTGGAGGCAGGAAACACCTGGGTCTGGCAGGGTACTGGCAATTAGGTGTACATTTGAAACTTTTGGGAGAGCAAACAGAGATGGGAGACTTGAACATAGGAACCTCCATTTACCTGATCACTTGCAGTAATTGAAAAGTTTTTACCTTAGTTCTGTCATCTAAGGGAAATTGAGACCAAGTGTGTAAGCTTAGAAGCCCTTAAAGCGGGCGCCAGGTGTAGAGATCTGAGATTCTCCAGAAGGCATCCCAGAGGAGAATCTGGAGGAACGGACAAATGGACTATTCCCACTGGGCAGGTAGGGGTCAGTGACCTGTCAAGGCGTCCATCCCGAGAGCAAGGTTTGACTCCGTAAAATGGTAAAATCTGTCCCAGCACTCGTCAGCACTGGTCAGAGACCAAGGGCACAGCTGCCGGTAGCAGACAGGGTTACCTAGGTAGGATTTCATAGGTGAGAGAGAGAGAAAGGGAGAGGGGTTGCGTTGGTGGAGACCTTGTTACGTCCGGCAATTCAACTGGCCTGCCCTTAGGGGCCTTCAGCGTCCTGACCCCGGCCCATGTCGCCACCTAGTGTCCTATGACATCACCTGGGCCAGGTGCTTCAGATCTAGCGGACCTGCCACGCCCACCAACTCTCTCTCTCTCTGCTTTTGTCTCCCAGTCGGGTGCCCCTCCACCATCTCTGTCCCTCTGTCTCTCTCTGTCTCTCCGCCCTCAGGGCTCGCTCAGGCCCTAACTCTCTTCCGCTTCCCTTCCCCAGAATAAACCTCTTTTGTACCAGATCTGGTGTATATGTGTGACATTTTAAAATAAACACTAACATTGGTGGTGTTCATCATGGCCCGTACGGGGAGGGCTCCTCTGTTAGTGTTTAAACATGCTAGAAACCCTCTTTACACGCCCGCCCAGAACAAATCTTTCCCTTGCACGCTGTCTCCTGAGCCTGTAATGACTGCTCGAATCTGTCCCTGCCTGCTTCTTCGGCCATGAGCACCTGTCCCTCCGCTTGCCGCCACTCAGATTCAAGCAGCCCACCATTGCCACAGTCGCTGCCATGTGCTCTGTGCACCAGGGACAAGGCGGCGCTCAGACGCTGTGCTACATATAAACATATGTACATGCATACATACATATAAACATACACCATACATTTTTTTCTAAATATGTAAATATGACATGCTCGGTCTGTGTAATGCTACTTCTGTGCATACTTTCGGGGCTGACCATTTGACACTGGAGCGTTCTTCCCAGAAGAAAACTATTCTCACCATTCCTCGTTGCCTGGTTCCTTTGTGTAGGGTTGAGGCGTCATGATCTTGCTCACACTGCTTTGACATGTCTATTGTTGCTACCTTTGGTCAGTCGTGTTGGTGAGGTTTTATTGGTGTGGCTTCTCTTTACTAGGAGACACAGTCTCACAGCAAAGCCCTTGATGCTCTGCCTCTATTCCACCCCTAATCCACAGTGACCCCCGAACCCCGGGTTTGAGGTTGTGTTGTAGATGCATCCGTTGGATTGGGCCCCACACTCTGCATTTTTGTTGGTTGTGTTTTTCCATAATGGCCTCCATCTGTTTCCAGGAGAAGCCTCCTTTGTTAGGGGAGGATCACACTTACCTGTGTGCATAAGGACAAATATTTAAGACGTAGTTAGGGGTCGTGCTGGCTTAGCGAGGTGGTGGTGTTGGGTTCTCCTTCCACATCCATGACTTCACTAGTTCAGGGCAGCTGGCTAAGTCTCCAGCACCAGGCACGATCCCCCTCGTGTTAAGTCAGCCTAAAAGTCTGAACAGAGAGCAGCTGGTTGTGAGAAAGACAAGGTCCTGGAGCCATGCTGGTCACTGCTGTAGTCATGGGAGCCATAGCGAGGTGGGACTGCTGGTTGCTTCTCTCCTGTGGAAGTCTGCGTGGAGCCTTCTGGTACCACAAAAGCTAGTCCTCAGGGAGGAGGCATTCAAGTGCCTTCCAGCTCAGGGGCCTCTGGGCCCCCTGTCTCAAGGAGGGGAAGGGAAATAAAGAATGAGGGAGAAGTTAAAATAACAGTAAGAATGTCTGAAACATTCATAACTGTCTAAAGACCTGCAATACATGAAGTCAGTCTACAGTAAACAAACAGTCGAAATGAGATTTTCCCATCTGCGCTGGCAATGCTCCCTCCAAAAGCCGCTGGTCAGGGTTCAAGAAGACTCCCCAAACATCACAGTCCATTACCACAGCCCTTGGTCCCCACACACAGGAAGTGAGAGGTGAAGCCCTACTGCTGAGGACGCTGTGTTATTCTGCATTGTGCTGAGGAGGCTGAGAGGCACCCCCGCAGCGCTCGTGCCCCGGCGTCCTCCCCTCCGACAGCAGAAAACCACCCTGTTGCCCTTTCCACCTGTACCTATATGTGTGAGCTTCATGGATGCTGTGCCTCCCCAGCCCTCATTTCTTTGTTTCTCTGCATTTCTCTGTGGATTCCCAGTCACCCCGCTCCTCCACTCGGATCCGCAGACGCTGAAGAAAACTAACATGTGATCTGACACGTGCCCGGAAGTTATTCCCAGATTTGATCTTCTTTAAGCGTGGCCAAGCTTAAAGACGGATTAGGTTTCTAGACAGTCAGCTTCTAACGGATTCTGGGTTTCCAACAGGCATTCACTACCCGCAGTCATAAAACACGAATCTTAAGGATTTCTCAAAGTATTTGCAGTTTAAAAGGTCAAGTCTGTCTTGCTGAGGTTTCAGTATGTATGATGTCAGGTTGGGGCAGTGTCTTCCAGGCATTGCCCTGCCTGGTCTAGAGAACTGAAATGCTGCTGTGGCTCCCTGGCGAAAACCAAGAGATAGGTTTTAAAGCTCTCTCTCTTTCATTCTGGTGTCTTCACCACATCACTTTGCTTACAATATTTTTGTAGTAGAATCGAATGGGTTATGTCCTAAAACATCATGAGCAATTTGTGCGTATCTACTTCCACACTGAAACGATAATAAAGCATTTTGCCATCATAAGCTTCTCACGGGCTAGAGGTGTCTCAGTGGCAACAGTGCCCACTGTACAGGCATGAGAACTAGAGAAAGTTGATAACTGCCTTCTGCGGGGCATGGTCTTTGCCAGCTGCTAAAGGCCTGCGTCCTGCAGCACAGAGAGGGGCGTGGTCTAGGACTCTGAGGGATGTAAATAGGAGAGCTCAGAAAGAGGTGGCGGCAGTTCAGAGAGACCAGAGATGGACAATGTGGGGGCTTGGAGACAGACAGAGAGAAACATTTTTAATGTGGTGGCTTG
>REGO01000061.1:1701591-1712837 GCA_010120015.1 Rhombomys opimus
AGAGCCCTCCAACAAAGGGCAAGGAGCTCCTAGGACTCTGGGAAACCGCGTCAGGCTTTGCTAGGCTGAACACACATCTCTAAACGAATTTTGAGACCTACAATGACCTTCTGTTTCTACCTCTCCAGAGCTGGACCACAGGTGTGAGCCACCGTGCCTGGCGCCTTCCTTGTCTTTCCTGAACTTCCTGGAGACCTACCTTCTCTTCAGCAAGCTTCGCCCAAAAATTCGGACATCCCTATAAAACACAGCCAGGAACCACCGGGAATCAGAGGACAATCAATTCAGGAAAGAACCGTCAAGGAAACAGCCTGCAAAGGAAACTGACATGACGCAGTGAGTGCCTCAGACAACCTCAGAGCCCTGAGAGGAGCCGACCTCACACCAAGGCCCCGCTTCTGTACAGGAGCTACGGGAAGGAGATGAATGAAGGCTGAAGCAGTAGCCCAGAAGGGTAAGGGGGGGGGGATTCCCAGAGTTTGAAACAAAACATAATGAAATAGAGAGAAAAAAGGTAAAGAAAGCAGGTGCAAGTACCCGCTGACAGCCGGAAGACGCATTTCACTAACATTTCTGATGAATATCATCAAGTGATTCAAGTGTCAGAGAGGGAATGAAAAAGAGAAATAAAAGGGAGGGAATACAGAGGGAGGCAAAAAGGGAGGAGTAAAGGAAAAAGAGAAGTTCAAAGGTAAGAAGCGCAAAGCATGAAGCCAATGAAGCAGATAACCCCACTGAGTTACATGTCCTCATCACAGTCCGTCGCTGAAGTCAGGACAGGAACCTGGGCAGGGCGGGAGCCTGGAGGCAGGCGCTGGTGTGGAGCCCATGGAGGGGGCTGCTCACTGGCTTGCTCTTCAGCCTGCTTTCTTATAGAACCCAGGACCACCAGCCCAGGGATGGCACCCCCACACCACCCCCACCAACTGCTAACTAGGAGACTGTCCCACAGCCAGCTCTTAAGAGAGCATTTTCTCAGTATGCCACCCCCCCATTCCAGCTAACTCTAGCTCACGTCAAGCCGCCATAAAACAAGCCAGCAAAACTACAACCATCAAAGCGGATTAGCATGTGACTATGAGCCAGCAAGAAGCTGGCGTGCAGCAGTGTCCTCTCTCAAAGCAAGAGGAAGAGGGCTGGAGAGATGGCTCAGCAGGGAAGAGCACTGGCCACTCTTCTGGAGAATCCAGGTTCACTTCCCATCCATCACCCCGTCGCAGCTCACAGCCATCTGTAACTCCAGTCCTGGGGGATCCAGCACCCTCTCCTGGCCTCCAGGAGCACAGCCATGCATGTGGTACACACGCAGACACGCAGGCGAAACACCCAGACACACGAGTTTTTAAAAGAAGTCAAACACAGAAGCACACCACTGTGTCCACTGTTACTCTAAAACACTTATTCGTGCTGCGAGTGTTGACGTATGGGTGTGTACACGGCTGAGGACAACTTGCAGGAAGAGAGCTCTCCTTCCACCAAGTGACTTTTGGGGATGGAACTCAGGGAGCCTCAGATGGCAGGTAGGCATGCAACAGACTCAGGCGTCCAATGCTCATGCGAACTAGAAGCCTACCACTCCAAGGTGAGGGATAAGACGTATACAAAATCATTTTAAAAGGACCAGAATCACGAGGAAGGGAAAAGAAATAAAAAGAGAAGGTGAAAACACTCCACAGACAGACAAGAGAGCACAGTGGAGCAACAGGCGGCAGGCCTCACAGTCGGCTGTCCCAAGAGGGACAAGCAGCTTAGACCCAGAGAGTGAAAGACAGGGTCTCAGATGCAGCTAAACAGAAACAGGAGTGAAATTCCGTTCTATGCGGTTTAGAGAGTGTATAAATCAAAATGACACAAGAACTCAGAGCGGGAAAGTGGAAACTGATAAACCTGAGAGATGTGAGCGCTTGGGGACTGTTAATGTCACGCACGATATAATTAAAGCAGGGGGGGATCTTGTTGGAAAAATACGAAAGAGCTGCTTTCTTTATGGTAGGGAAAGACATTCCCCTCAGTGCAGGGAGCTCCAAGAAGAAAGATGCCATCCCTTAAAATCAAAAAGGAGAAGTCGTAGAGCCAGGGTAGAGCACCGGGACAGCTGCCTAAGCTGACGTGCTGAGTGGGGGGGGGTGAGGAAAAATCATGGTGACTGTGCCCCACTAAAGAGCTTAGACTAAGTGGGCCTAGGTAGGAAAACACAGGCTGGCTTTAATGGTCCCATTTTCAGGTGTGTGTGAGAGAGAAAAGGAGAGAGAGGAGAGAGCGATTGAGAGGGTCCGTGTGTATGTGTGCGTAAGTGTTCCTTAAGAAGCCGTAACAGGACATCAAGTCCCCTGAGCTGGAGGGACCAGTGCTAGGGCCCCTGTCCTCTGCACCCACAGCAAGCGTTCGTTCTTCGACATGCCAGTGTCACAGCACACACTCTTTACATGCTCACGCAAGGATTCCTCAGCTCCCACCTCAAAGCTAAGTGTTAGTTCATTTCCCCACAGCTTTGTGCATTCAATAGCTTTAGACCTGGCAGTGAGTTGGAAACAGTATTTTATTGCAGTGTTGATTTTCTCCTGTGTTAACTAAATGAAATCAAGCATCTTTCCACGTGCTTATCAAACACCATCCATTCTGTGTCTCTTCAGCTCTCTCCCCCATCCCATGGGCGGTCCTTAATTGCTAATTTTAGAGTTTTAAGATAGGAGAATAAGTCTTTTGTGAGATCTATGTACTATGAATGGTCTCAGTTTTTGGCTTGTATTCCTGTGTGTGTGTGTGTGTGTGTGTGTGTGTGTGTGTGTGTGTGTGTGTGTTCCTCACACTCCTTACTTTTTGAGACAGCGTCTCTCAGTGAACCTTGGACTTACTATTCAGCTAGACTATTCTTGGCCAGCGAGCCCCAGGCCTCTGTCCAGGTTCCTGGCTATTCAGTGAGCAGGTGCTGGGTCCAGCCTCACGTCCGACTGAGCTGCTCTCCAGCCTGACGTTTGCATAGCATGTCTGTTTTAGTAACAGTTCTCATTTGGACGGCCTTGTGTTATTTGTCTCATTGTGTGGGTATGCGTGTGCACAGGCACAAGCGAGTGTTTGCCTTTGGCCTCAGTTGTCTACTTCACTTTGAGACGGTCTCTCATTGTCCCAGCTTCCCTAGCACTGTGACTATAAGTGTGTCTAGCCCTAGGCCTGGCTTTTTTTTTTTTTTTTTTTGATGTGGGTTCTGGGGGTGAAACGTGGGGCTGCAAGCGCCCTACCAGCTGAGGCCTCTTCCAAGCTCTGGTGAGTGCTCTTTGGCTCCCTCCTCAGAAGTCTTGGATAACCCACAGGTTACAGCAGTATCACACATTTTCCTGAAAGCTGCACTCTTTGCTCTTCTGTTTCTGATTAATCTGTTTTGAGGTAGCAATGAAAGCGCATTTTACAAGCGACTGTGGAAGGCCCTCCTCTGCTCAGCAGATGGTCTTGGAGGGTCTCCACAGGCCGGCTCAGTGGCCTCTCCCGGCCTTCCACAGGAAAGCACCGCATTCTCTTGTCCTGAGATGCCTGCTACAGCTTGTTAGCTTTGTTGGTTTGTTTTGTTTTAACAAATCCAGGCATTTTCCCCTTTGCTATGTATTCAGGGTGTTTCACAGAAAATTCGTATCAGCCTGAAGACGTTAGAGAGGGAGAAGGCCAGCAGGGACTTCTGTTTGGGTGGCTGTACCTGGAGCTGTGCACACCAGCTGGGGAGAACGAGCATCTTAGGCAATCCTGAGCGTCCCACAGTTGCCTTTTGCTCTGTTTATGAGGCTGCCTTCCAGTTTCCTCAGGAACACCCTGCCGTGCTCAGTGCAAAGCACTTACACGCCTTCCGGAACATTTTCCACTAATGTCTACGGTTGAGGTCTATCGGAGGGTGATCATCAGTTCACTGCCCCATTGCTTGCTGCTTCTAAACAGAAATAAATCTCATTTCTACGCACTGGTGAGATCTTGTATTGGGTCCCAGCTCTGTGGATAATCTACAGAAATACTATCTACTGATATAAGCAGCTTTTTTCTTCCCACACAATTCTTGTGCCCTTTCCCCATCAAAATGCCCAGTACGGGGAGGAGCATAAAGGAGAGAACGCTGCCCAACTACTGATTTTAGGAGAGAGTGACACAGGGTGTTATTAAGACCTGTGTGACGTTTCTCTTGACCTTTCCTTCCTGTCTTGACCTCTTCAGAGCCGGGATCACAAGTGTGCACCTCGCCCCCGGCTACCCACACTATGATGTGAGTTTCAGAAAATTCCAAAGTTCCCATTTGTCAGAACTCAGGAGGCAGAGGCAGGGGGATCTCCTTGAGCTCTATGTCAGCCTGGTCTACACAGCGAATTCCAGGCCAGCAAAAGCTACACGGTGTGACCTTGTCTCAAGCTGAACAAAAAAACCATACGTTTTCATATGCCCTAGTTTGCTGTCCTTACAGTGCTGTGATTAACCCCACAACCCAAAGCAACGTGGGGAGGAAAGATTTGGTTTCAGCTTACAGGTTATAGTCCATCACTGAGGGAAGCAGAGGCAAGAAGCTAGCGCCTCCCCTGACACAAAAGTGACTGATTTGTAATCTCGTCTTTCTCAGTTTTTGAGACCAAGATTGTGCAGATTAAAACAGTCCTGGAAAGCAATGGACTGTTCTCAACCTTCTAAAATCATTTCATTAAGTTTAGTTTAAGAAATTATTCTTTAAATATGGGGTACAGAGCTAAACCAAGAATTCCCGACAGAAGACCTTCTAATGGCTGAGAAGCACTTAAAGAAATGCTCAACGTCCTTAGTCATCAGGGAAATGGAAATCAAAAGGACTCTGAGATTCCATCTTATACCTGTCAGAAAATTAAAAAACTTAAGTGACAGCACATGCTGGCAAGAATGTGGAGAAAGGGGTACCCTCCTCCATTGCTGGTGAGAGTGCAAACTTGTACAACCACTGTGGAAATCAACCTGGTGCTTTCTCAGAAAATTGGAAATAGTTCCACCTCAAAACCCAGCTATACCACTCCTGGGCATATACCCAAAAGATGCTCCACCATACCACAAGGACATATGTTCAAAGCAGCTTTATTCGTAATAGCCAGAATCTGGAAACAACCCAGATGTCCCTTGCTGAAGAATGGATAAAGAAACTGTGGTATATTTACACAATGGCATACTACTCAGCTTTTAAAACAAGGAAGTCATGAAATTTGCAGGCAAATGGAAGGAACTAGAAATGATCATCCTGAGTTAGGTAACCCAGACACAGAAGGACACACATGGTATATACTCACTGATAAGTGGATGTTAGTCATATAGTACATGATAACCATACCACAATCCACAGACCCAAAGAAACTAAGTAACAAGGAGGACCCAAGGGAGGGCGCTTGAATCTCACTCCTGTTGGGGCTTGTTCTAATGCTAACTCTTAAGATCTGTTATACCTATCCTCACTTTGTAAACCTGCCTAAATCATTCTATCTGATTATTAAATGGCCTATACCTGGACAGGGCAAAATGGGATGGGCGTGGCTAAGGTTCCCCGGCTTCTGAGAGAACCACAGAAAACAGAGGGACAGGAGGAGAGGAAGAAGAAGGATGCCACAAAGGGTTAGCCTGGAGAAGGAACCACGTGGGCCGGGAGGAAGCGCTCCAATAATGGCATGAAAAGGCCCAGACGAAGAATACAAGCAAGTGTTTCTAAGTTTTATAAGATTATGGATGGAAGACAGGATGGTTAAGGAGGATGGCATTGGTTGGGACTGGGAGATGGGTGATGAGGTTACTGAGACAGCGTAGGTAGGAATATCTTCCTGGCCCAAGGTAAATAAGGCAATTATAAATCTAGCAGGTGTCTGTGTCTTATTATTTGTGATAGCGGGTTGGATGATACTGCTGTGATAATCATAGGGCATATAAGAAACATTCTATATCCAAACACTCTTCTATTTATTACAACACTCTCAGAGGGGAAACAAAATGACATCAGAAATAGGTGGAGAGAGGGAACTAGGCAGGAGAGGGGGTGGGGCCAGGTGCGGGGAAGCCGGGGTTGGGGAGGGTGGAGGGCAGCAAGGATGGGAGAGAGATGGGAAGTGGATGGGTGGGCATCTCTGGGACAAGCTGGAGACCTGTGACAGCATAGGCTCCTGGGAGGATGTGGGTTGAGCCCAGCTGAGACGCCCAGCCGTGAGAGACATGAAGACTGAAATGGCCACCTCCTAGCCTGGCAGGACTTCCAGTGGAGAGAGGGGGACATCAACCCACCCACAAAATTTCAACCCAAAATTTGTCCTGCCTGCAAGACGGGCAGGGATAAAGATGGAGCAGAGATTGAGGGAATGGCCAACCAATGACTGGCCCAACCTGAGACCCACCTCATGAGAGAGAGCCAACCCCAGTCACTATTGCTCTGCTCTGCTTGCAGACCTGAGCTAAGCTGACCTCTGAGAGGCTCAATCGGTGGACTGAAACAGATGCTGAGACCCACAGCCAAACATTAGACAGAGATCTGGGAATCTTGTGCAGACTTGGGGGAAGGACAGAAGGACCCAACGGGACAACTCCCCAAGAAGACAGAGTCAACTAGCCAAGGGCCATAGGGGCACAGAGACTGAACCACCAACCTAAGAGCATGCACGGACTGGACCAAGGCCCCCTACACTTGTGGAGCTGATAGACAGATAGCTCAGTCTTCATGGAGGTCTCCTAGCAACTGGAGTGAGGCACTGACATGGATGCAGTTCCCTGCTCTTGGATCACTTTCCCCTAGCTGGGCAGACTTGTCTGGCCAAGGGGTGGGAGGCATCCTTCTCTGAGAAGAAGAGGAAGAGGAATGGGAGAAGATAGTGGGAAAGTGGGACTGGAAGAGAGGAAGGAGGGGCTGTCATGGGTATGTAAAATGAATTAAAAAAAAGAAAAAAATTATTCTAATATGTAATACAAATCACTGAAATTATATGGGACTAAGTTTTCTTTATAGAAATATATTAATGTAATTGTTTTGGTGAATACAAGGCATATAATTACAAATTAAAAATAGCTGCCTATTTTGAATAGGCAGGAGGTGAGGAGGAAGATGGTCGTCTGTGCATCCCACACAGCACTTGAGTGTTCTTCATTCCTTCCCTACCCCAGGTTCCCCCCTGTCATCACCGACCTCAGGGACTTCCCTCAGGGCCACCGTGTAGGTGGGCCACCAGAAACGTCCTTGCCTTCAGCAGTCTTTCAGTCCACTTCGAGTGTCACTCTAGGTAGAGATACGATGTGGGCCAGATATACTTTCCCACTTTTGTTTAGTAGCTCCTCCACTAGCTCTGGCGTTTATCCTTTTGATGAGAAATAAGATCTTAGTCCTTATGTGTTTCTTCAAGATTTTCTCCTCAGATTTCGGTGTTAGAGTTCATTACAGATCTGCATGTGGCTTTCTTTGCTTTGCCTTAGTAAAATTCCCTGAACGCTCATCTTGAGGTTTTGTTTATTGACACTAAAGTGATGTTTACACTGTCTCTGGACTCGCTCTGTCATTGCACTCTCTGCCTTTCTCTCACCCTCCTCCTCCTCAGGGAGGACTCAGAGCCGACATCCATCACGTGTGACTTATCCTGCGGGCCCCTGCCATGTTGCTCATTATAGGATTTGTTCTTGCTGTTTCTTGGGTGAGTCCTTCCTGCTGGCTTATCTTCAGTGCGGCACCGCTTCTAATTCCTCTTCTCCACGGGATGCCTGTTCAGAAACCACCGTTTCACACTCTTCTCATTTCTAAGGCCCAGTCTGAGCCCTTTCATCATCATCAGTCTCTGAAGTAGTTAGTGATCGTCTGTATACTCATTAAGGACATTTTCCCTGTAAGTCTTTGAGTGTATTTAAAGCAGCCGCTTTTGAGTTATGATCTGCTAACTCTATGGTCCTCTAAGGTAGGATTCCCGTGGCTACAAATACACGTCCTTGAGTGTTCATTTTTCTAGTAAATTTTAATTATATAAAGGAGGTGTTGAAAGGTGAGGCTTTCAAGGTGTTTAGGTCACGTGGGCTGAGCACCCAGGAGTGACAAAGGGCCATCATCTCATAAAAGACTGTTCCCACAGGCACGGGTTCCTTATAAAAAGAAGATCTGGGGCTCCGCCTGTGAGTGACTCCTTGTCTTTCTCTGTCTTTCCCCTCTCACCCCTACTCCATGTTAAAATGTAACAAGAAGGCCCTTGCCAGTTTACTGGACCTCCCAGCCTCCAGAACTAAGAAATTTCTATTCACTCTAAATTATTCAAACTGTAGCATTCTATTATACATTAGGTATTATTACCAAATGGAATTTATCCCAGGTATGCCAGCAGGCTTAACATAAAGGTGGATCATAAAATAAATAGATGTAACTCACCACATTAGACAGGTCAAGAAGAAAAAAAAATCGCATGATTACACTAATAGGTTCAGGAAAACATTTTACAGAAATCCAACATTCATTCACCATCAACTTTTCTGCGATTAGGATTATAAAGAAAATACTTTGACTCAATAAAAACCATCTCCCAAAACATACGATTAATACGACCCTCAGTGGCAAGAAAACAGCTTTCCCCTGAGAGCAGGAACTATGCAAAGACATAGTCTCAAAACACTCAACATCAGACTGGAAGTCCTAGGAAACTCAGTAAGAACAGAAGGAGAAACGAGGTGACAGTGGATAAAAGGATAGAAAGACAGATGATAGACATAGATGTACACAGACAGAAGACATGATTGTCCACACAGAAAACCTGATGGAACTGATGAATGAAATCCAACTCCTAGAAGTGATGAGAAATCTTAGACTTGCATACAAGGTGGGTAGACCATGCCCAAAAGCCACTAAGATGAACAAGTAAGTGGTGGAGCGATGGACAAGAAAGAGAAGGATGTATGCACAGTGAAGGGAGGTGGAAATGGAGGGAACAGTCTGACGTGAGTGACTGGAAATGACATCTAAGGCCAAGTGAGTTCCTGGCCCATGTTGCTGTAGAGGGCAACATGTCTGGGTCCACGTCCCTGAAGCATTGGGGTCTCTTATTACCAGAGGCCAGGTAGACATTCAAGGCCTGACCTGTTGCCTAGAGCCATGCTGATATCTGGGGGCTGTGCACAGCTGGCCCCACCCCTTGCGTATGCATCATGGGAAAGGTAGCCCCAGAGGTGAGAGGACAAGAGAGCTGGCCCATATTTGGCCAGCTGCAGCACTCTGGAAAGTGTTTCCAAATCTTGTCCAAGAAGCACAGGAGAGCTGGCTCTGACTGCAGGGGTTGAGTGAACTGGCTTTGCCACTGTCTACCATGAAACAGGTGACATGGGTGAAAGAGAGATGCCCTCCCAGCCCCTTGATCCTTGCCACCTAGAGCAGGTTGGAGAGCTGGGCCAAGGTCATGAACGGCCCCTGCACAAGTAAGCTGGCCTGGAGGTAGGTGAGCTGGCCCTCAGGGTATGAGAATAGGATGGCCCTGTCCCTTGCCGGATGTGGCACTGGGTGAGCTAGCTGGGGTAGTGTTGGGTGTGGGGGTGAAAGAGAAGTTTCTGGTTTCCTTGAAGACTCAGTTTTGTCATGTGATGTTTTGCTGGAGGGTGGCTCACGAGAGGGCACGTGATGTTTTGCTGTGAGCTCTCTCACTCGAGGGGCGTGACTTTGGCCTGCTGAGAACATCTATGGGCGGGCTTTGAGGAGATATATAGAAGCCCACTCATAGCATGGCTTTTGGATTGACATCACTGCACTGATCTATGTGATTCAACAGTCTACTTTGCAGAGAGAAACATTCCAGAGTACTTCTCAGGGCAATCCAATAGAGTCTTTCGAATGAGTCTGGTAATCCCCTAAAGACCCATCAACCCTAATCAGCAGGAAGTAGATAAAAGAGGTCTACAGCCCTTTTCCCAATTAATCTCCTACCTAAGGTGGTGGTGGTAGAGTTAACGGTGTTTAAGAACCCTAAATAAAGTAGGTTTGGTGAAAAATCTAAGCCACCATGGCAGAGTGGGCAAGCTGGCCAGCTCAGCTACCACCCAGGCCCAGATCCAGGGCTCTGAGTTGGCCCACCCCAACATCCAGCCCATCGATGAGCTGCTGGAGTACATGAAGGGGCTGGTCCTGTAGATCCAACGGTGCAGGGCAGGGTCTCCCTGACAGAGGGCAACAACAGCAGATTCTAGAAGAGTCCCAGTGGGCTCCGGTGTGGATGGTGCAGAAGCCAGAGGCCTTGAGCCAGACCAACGACTCACTGCAGTGAACATTTGCAAGTGAAGAAGTGTGGACAGAGGGGTACACTGTGGGACACACTGTGACACACTGCAGCTTCCACAACAAGATTGTTTTGTTTTTTTATTTTAGGGGGGAGGTTGCAAGGACAGAGGGTAGATAAGAAGGGAAGGAAGATGAGTGGGATTGGAGAGGATGATGTGAAATTCACAAAGAATCAATAAAAAGTTAAATTAAAAAAAAGTTAAGAAAAAAAGATTTACATACAAACGTCAATGTGGCCAGCAATGAAGCCAACAAACTTTAAATTAAAATGTCATCATTTACATTGGGACCCTTAAAAAAACCTTAGACATAAATGTAAAAAAAATGTACCTAATATCCATATGAGGAGAGCTACAAAACTATGATAAAAGAAAGCAAAGGACTAAATCAAGCGAGAGACACCCCATTTTTGTGAACATAAACCGGTATCACTTGGTTATCAGTCTCTCCCAGCTTGACTTTAAGTTTTAATCATTGCAAACAATGTCTCAAAAAGTTATTTTGTGGACATTTTTCAAGTAATGTTTGTGTGGCAAAACAAAACAACAATAGAGGAACCTATTCAAGAGAACAGAGTCAGAGGACTCACACTACCTCACTTTACAGAGTGGGCAAGATGTCTCAACGGATAATGGTGCTGAATGTGCAAGCCTGGTGATGGGAGTTCAACCCCCCAAATCCACACAAAGGTGGAAGGAGAAAACTGACTCACACAGGTGTTCCTCTGGCTTCCACATATTTGCTCTAACACACACTGACAATAAATACTTAAGAAAACTTATTATAAAGCTACAGAAATGAAGACAATGCAAAATCAGTGTAAGACTACATCAATGGACCAGAATGAAGACGTTGGAAATAAGCCAAGGGTAGGCATGATGGTGCATGCCTTTGATCCCAGCAGTCAAATCTCTGAGTTTAAAGGCTGTTAAGTTCCAGGATAGCCAGGGCTATGCAGAAAGATCCTGTGTGAAAAAGTGAAAAAGGAAAA
>REGO01000061.1:1713274-1726612 GCA_010120015.1 Rhombomys opimus
GAAAACACAACTGAAAGAAAAAAAAAAAAAAACAAACAAGCTTCCTTCATGCTTGTTGGAATCTGGAAGCACCCAGGATGTCCTTCGAAGGTAAGCAGATACACAGAGCATGGGACAGCCTGAGGATAGATGCACTCCCGTGCTTGAAAAGCACCACGGGAACAGACTGGGAAAAGACACAGAGAGCAAGAGGCCGGTGTGAAAACAGGACACTGCCACTATTTCGGGGCCCAGTAACAACACTGTGGCTGTCAGGTGTGAAGGCAGAGTGGGATGGAGATGCGTTGGGATGGTGCAATGTTCCGCAGTGACAGACAGGTGTCGCTGCACACTTTTCAGAGCCCACAGAGGAGCAGCACCAAGAGAAAAGCCTAAGGAACACAGGAAAGAATGGGCAGTGTGCGCTTCACTAATCATAACAGATGTATCACACTGCTGTGTGTGTGTGTGTGTGCGTGTGTGTGTGTGTGGTGGGGGCAGGGACTACCAGTTGAAGAAAGATTAAAGAACTGGAAGTATAAGCAATAACATATAAACTTTGTCAACAAAGCCAAGAGGTTTTTCTATTTTTAAAATGCTTTTCTCATACAATACATTTGAATCACATTCTTTGGCACCTGTAATAAGGAATGCTAGTGGCGGGCCAGGCAAGGTGGAGCATGCCTTTAATCCCCACAGAGGCTGCTTATCTGCGCTCTTTAGGTCAGCCTGGCCTATAGCATGAGCTCCAGGCTAGTGAGAGCTGCATAGTGAGACTGTTTAGAGAGAGAGAGAGAGAGAAAAAGAAAGAGGAGGGAGGGAGGGAGAGTGGGAAGGAGGGAGGAAAGAAAGAAAGAAAGAAAGAAAGAAAGGAAGGAAGGAAGAAAGAAAGAGGAAGAAAGGAAGGAAGGAAGGAAGGAAGGAAGGAAAGAAGGAAGGAAGGAAAGAAGGAAAGAAGGAAAGAAGGAAAGAAGGAAAGAAGGAAAGGAAGGAAGGGTTGGAGCAGAATGTAAGCCGCAAAGACTTCTGAGCTTTCTGAACAGATTCTAACACAGAAACACGCTCACACCAAGGATCCTGTCACTGGCCAGAAACGGTCATTAGCAAAGAACGGAAGGCAGAAGGCAGGGTGGGGGGGTTGCCAAACTCTGATGAAGAGCACAAGGACAGAATTGTCTCCTAATCGGAAACATTTGGAGAAGGAAATCTGTTAGAATGAAACATACTCAACAAACTGGACTCAAAATCACCCAACAATTCACTTTAAAAGTTTGGTGGAATATGAAACACAATTTTAAAAATGCTTTAAGTGTTTCCAGAAAAATTCTTTCCTCACAAAAAGAAGCCTTGTATAATCTCATTTTTAATCTCCAAAAATGGGGTTAATAGACAGTGAATAATATAAACCCCAAAAGTGATTCAGTTTTACAAGACACTGGTGGAACCCTTACTCTCATGGTGAGGCCTCTACTGAGTCCTCCAAAACTCTCTTTATGAGTAGTCCATGCTTCTGCAAGCAATCCTAAACAAACTAAGCAGCTCACCAACGAAAAGCCCAAACCCTAAACAAATAGAAACCACAAACAAACACCAATCACACAGCAAGCAAGCCATCCTCTTCCAAAATGGAAGCCAGGCTATGCCTCCTCAAGTTAAGACAGTCTCTTCAGAAGCCTGTCTCCTGACTTCAGCGTAGACAAGCCACAGAACAGAAAGGCCCACTGCGTACAGAAAGGTGAGTCACAGATGCACTGTTCCAGAAAGAAAAACAACAAACCCACACAAGAAATCTGGCCCAAGCGAACATGCACTTGTAAAAATTCTCAGTTGGGCAGTATGTTGGGCTGCCTTGAACTTGGCCTTCACCATGGACTCACTTGGGTTATGAACAGCTGCTGCCACCTCCTGGACAACAGAAAGATGTCCTGCCTCATGCTGGCCCTTCCTCTTTTTTTTTTCTTCTGTGTGTATGTGTGGGTGCCTGGTGGTATATGTATCTGGGCATATGTGTGCATTTGGAGGGCAGAGGTCAAACACCCTTATTTTTTTTTAACCATCCTTATTTTTTGATACAGTGTTTCTCACTGTCCTGGAACATGGCAATCAGGCTAGGCTGGCTGGCCACTGAGTCCCAGAGCTGCCCAGCTATCTCAGTGCTGGGGTTATAAGCATGAGCCACCATGCCCAACTTATTAAAGTAAGTGCTGGGTGCCACACTCAGGTCTCCATTGTTCTCTGGAGATCCCTTATCTACCCAGTGGCATCCCCAGTCCCTGCCCTTTCACGTCTATTGGGAAAATAGAGTTCATGACCTCGACATATATTTTTAAGGGAAGACCAGCTCTTCCTGATACGTGATTCCCCTTTAAAGTAACAAAGCCATATCTGGCGGTGTTGGCGCCTTTGATCCTAGCACTCGAGAGGCAGAGGCAGACGAAACTCTGAGTTCAAGGCCAGCCTGGTCTACAGAATGAGTTCCTGGACAGCCAGAGCTACACAGAGAAACCCTATCTTGAAAAACCAAAACCAAACCAAACAACAACAAAAAAACCCAAAGCCAAGCATTGCATGGCACCTCAGCAATAGCAGTAACCTTTCGTTTCTGCACACAGCTAATAAATTAAAACATCCGTTCCACTCTTGATAGCCACACAGTGCATGCACAGGAGAGGAATAAAACATAGTTTTTCTTGGCTAACTGACGTAGGTGATCATTACGTGGGTTCAGACATAGCATCAGCAAAATCCTGCTCCTGACCGAACAGAAAAAATCGTGATAGGACCGCTGCAGTTTGCCCTTAACACGCACTTTACAACACTCTTAGCTAAGCTCACCGCTGGAGAGCAAAGGAAACCCGATTCTGAGGTTCCCATCTTCTCTGCAACATCCTGGCAGCAAAGCACAGTCTTTCTCTGCAGAAATGCCACAGCGGGGTGGGATCGGCGGCAGCAACAGCGCTTTCCACGGAGGACATTTTTCAGCGGAGATCCCAGTGGGGCCCTTAACAGATGTTCTCTGTCTTCTCTCTGAATAGCGCAACTGGGTCCTCTCCCCTGTCAGCTCCATTATAAATCTGAGTTGTTTCTTCTCTGCCTTTGCTACTTAGCACACAAGAAACCCAGCAGAGTTTGAAAACAAATCTAAATGCCTGGATTCGTATTTTGCTTCTCTTTCACAAATGTTTCAAAAAAATGGAAGAGAAAGGTCAACATTTATTCTAAATTTTATTATCAAGGCTAGTTTACACAGAAACTTAAGAAGGCTTCAAAAGGGAGTCAGGCCACACGTGTGCAATACACATGGACACGTGCCCACGCCCCAGGCAGGACTTGGTCTTCATGCTGCACTTTATAACATATTCGTTAGCTATACATTTTATACAGATGAAAACATACTAAAAAAGCAATAAAATGGCAGAACAGTTTCAGAATCACCGTTAGATTGCACGGAGAAGCCTTAGGTAACTAAAGTAGACAAAGATGAAAAGTGAATAATTAAGGGCTCAGCGTCACAAAGCTATCAGCTGTGTGCTGAAATGAGGCCTCTCCTCCCTAACTTGCTTTTGGTCACGGGGTTTATCATAGCAATAAAAACCCTAGTTAAGACACGCCCACTCAAGCATGCTTGTGCGCTTCATCTTGGCCGTCCTATGCAAAATAAGTGATGAAAAAAATAAATAAATACATTCGCCGAAACAGAAACCAAATTGAGTTCTTAGCCAAGCGATCCTTAATAGTTACCAAAAAGTTCAGAGGTCTCATGTTTCATAATCCACGCCTATAACAACTGTAAACTGTAAATTTACAGCATGAAGAAACAACTCTGGGGGGAATAAGTTCATACAACATGAAATTAGATTCACTCTTCAAAACAGTTTCACTCATAAATACAATTAAAGCTGATACCATGGTTGCAGGAATACTAGACACTAGAACGTTTAGAACAGGGTGCACAGGATGTGCCAGGACACAGTCCTTGGGAGACTTAGATCAGGAGTTCAAGGGTACTCTGGGCCATTACAAGACCCAAGCCAAGGTAAACTACACACGAAAGAAAATACTGCTTAACCACTTCTTTTATTTAAAGGGTATGCTAAACAATAAACGAAGTTGTACAAGCAACTGAAGAACTTAAGCAAATGTCAGAAGAAAGTCATGGAGAACCCCAGGTGATGGCTCCAAAACTGCCATCGGGTGCTTGAGCCACGCGACATCTCTATAAAATGTTCTCACAGCATCTCTCTTTCTCTTAACAAGCCACTGACCATGCCTTCCAGTAATGGCTAACCCCAACTGTGGCACAGCATCATCATAAAAGCTCGCTGCTGGGATTCGAACAGCTCTGCTTCTACACA
Source organism: Rhombomys opimus (assembly GCA_010120015.1). Lineage (NCBI taxonomy): Eukaryota > Metazoa > Chordata > Mammalia > Rodentia > Muridae > Rhombomys > Rhombomys opimus. The sequence goes on from REGO01000061.1 coordinate 1,717,609, forward strand.
GACCGTGGACAGCTCTCAAGAGCTTGTGCTAACCAAAAGTTCATCTTAAAATGCCATGGTGTTCATTGCCTTTCTTGTCACTGCAACAAAGTCCCATGAGAGATGCAATGTAAGGGCAGCAGGATGAACTATGACCGGGGGTTGGAGGGCAGGGATGGTGTGACAGAACAGCTCTGTTGACAAGTGTGTGGCAGTAGGTTTTCATATCGTGATGAAGAGGTCCCAGACTAAGGCAGTGCTGGAGTGACCCCAAAGGCCAAGCCCACTAACCCAGCTTCATGGCAGACCCTAACCCAAGAAGATTAGGTAACTTCTCAAACTGTGCCAGCTGCCGGGGACCAACCATGTATACAAATGCATGAGCTTGTGGGAAGCATTTCACATGCCTCAGCAACCATATGGCACGTGACTCTAATCCCTTTCCAGCACTGGTGGCTGAAGCTAGCTCTCAGTGCAGGCTCCTTGCCCACCACACACCAATCTCTCCAGCCTGCTTTTAACTTCCTAAACATTTATAGCCATTGTATATCCATCTTATTGTGTGCACACATTGTGTGCATGCACACACACACAAGAGAGGAAGAGAAGGGAGACAGGGAGGGAGAGGGAAGGGGGGAAGACAGGAGGGTCCTCTAGGCAGAAGAGGGCATCAGATCCACTGGAGCTCAAGTTCTAGGCAGTTACAAGCTGCCCAGCATGGGTGCCGGGGCGAGAACTAGGGCCCTCTGCAAGGACAGGTAAGGGCTCCAGCCCTTCTCCCTTTTAGAGACAGGGTCTCCCTAAGTTGCCTGGGCTGGCATTGATCTTAACATCTTCTGGCCTTGGCCTCCAGAGCAGTTAAGATGGCAGGACTGCGCCACTGTGCCAGACTTTTTATTAACATTGTCCAAACGGTGAGTGCTGTGAGGTGAGGGCAGCAGTGGGGAAGCGTCACTAGAAAGGGATAGAGGGACTGTCCTGAGGAGGGCACTGCTCTGCAGCGGAGCTGGCAGGAAGGCCAATGCGCATGATGAAAAAGCACACACTGAGACACCCTGACATTCTCGCATGATTCAGCGCCCCACAGTATCCGTGAAACTTCCTGCAAACCTGTTGCTATTTCAAAATGAAAACCACAGAATGTTAAGTTGGGATGTAAAAATAAGCCGTCCTCTGAAAATAAAAATAAAATGTATTAAAACCTCAAAGCCTGGCCAAGTGGAAAAACAGATAAAAACACACAATTATAAATAAAAACATGATAGAATTCCAGTTCCAAGAGAAATTCAGACACATAAGAAAACGGCAATGAAGTTTAAATTGAAGTAAGCTACAACAGGACTGGCTAGACTCTCAAGAGTGGCTATCTCTGGATGGCCAAGGTTCTGCCAACTGTGGCAAGCTGACAGCACTCCCACAGAGCCTGGGAACTGCCACAAGTTCCAGGGAGGACAGAGCTGTGAGCCTGTGCTGCCCTTCGTAAGCCTCGACCTCCACGGAGCATACAGAGATAGAGGCCGTACAAAGCAAAAGCGCTGGCTCAGGTGGCTGGGCTAACACAGGGTATATGTTTCTGACCTCCTACGAAAGCAAAAGAGGAAGCTGGCCCACCAGGCACCGAGAACCATGGTGCACACAGATGCACCTCAGGAGTGTGAAGATGGTTTGTGAATGGAAGTTGGTAGAATAATTTGTCACATTAAACCAAGCAGCAAAACCATCTGATCATAACAATTGATGGCAAAAAATTAGCTGTCATTCCCCCAAAGACTGAATATATTAAAATAAGGATAAGTCTATTTTTTCTTTCTTGAAGTAAAACAAAAAGCAGACAGTATACAAAATGTAAAATACTAAAGCTGTTGTCATAAAAGGAACAGTAGATAAATTAACTCCCTCTTGTACGGTACAAGCATAGAAGACAAGTGAGCTGTTGTGGTGCACACCTCTAAATCCAAAACTCAGGGATAGGATAGGAGGAGAATTGCAGCTCAAGGACAGCCTGGACTATAGCAACTTGAGGCCAGCCTGGGCTACAGTGACCGGAGGCCAATCTGAACAACTTAAGAGAGATCCTGTCTCAGAAAAAAAAAATAATAATAAATCTAGAATACATTAAAAAGGGCTTAGCATTTATAGCAAACTAGTAAAAGGTTTGTAAGAAATATGAGAATGGCAAATTTTATTACAAGGAAAAATGAGAAATAGGAGTGAATAAAAAAGTTGATCTACAACAAAAATGACAAAACACACTAACAAATCTGAAGCCCCAAATTTTTATTTTTTTTAATTTTTTAATTTTTATTTTTTACAGAGATTTTTATTTTTATTAAAGGACATAAAAGCTAAATAAATGGAAAGACACATCATGTTTCTGGATAGAATGACTTCTGAGACATCACCTTAATAAAGTGATGCAGAAATTTAATACCGCTCCTGTCAGAATTCCCTGGGTCTTCGTTATGGAACAGCAAAAAGGTTGCCAAGGGAGCTTTAAAAAAAAAAAAAAATGAACTGGCTTCTTAAATATACTTTAAATCAGAATGGTTACGTTTTAGCGAAGAACTACATTGATGGATAGGAGCACTGCAGAAAGCCAACTGCACGCAGGAACTTGCCCTTTGACCCTTACAGTACCCGGGACTTCTGACCTTCAGTGTCTTTCCCATGTCTCATCTCGGGCGCATGCATTTGGCCTGTCTCCCACACCTCAGTGTTGTACATCCATGTGACATTCTGTCTTTCCAGTTCACCCGACTTGGCAAATCCACACCGGGAGATCTCGACAAACAGGAATACCATCCTTTGATCCCGCCTTATCTTCCGGCTTTGCTTCCCCTTGCTGCTTCGTATCCGCTCCTTATATTTCCTTTAAATAATGTTTGCATCCATTGCTGTCTCATACCCTAAAGAAACCTCAGTCTGGTCTGTTAGAGGCTCAGTTCCCAGCTGCAGGCACCACTTTAGAGGGGCTAAAACTTTACAGGGTGGGGCCTAAATTAAAGTGGAACTCGGGACAGATGCTCGTGGGTAGCTCGTCCTTGGCTCAGCCCTGTTTCCTGGCCATGGTTTGAGGTGTTTTGCCTCACTACACACTTTCTGCCACAGCGTTCTGCTCCATTAGGGAGCCTCAGCACTGGACTAGCGACTACTTCTGCCTGCCTTTCTCACTCTAGCAGCCTCTCCCTCTCAGCACACATTCTGTAACCCACCCATCTTAGCATCTTCCTAGACATCAAGTACCCTTCCATCTACAACGCCCAGATCGCCTCCCACTAATGGCTTCAATATTCCCAAATCCAGGCCTACACGTTGCGTTCTGTGCCCTCTCTGGGCAGCCAGGGATCCGCAGGCCCTGGAGCGGCAGTGCTGGCTGAGTCACCTGTGAAAGACGTGGGTGGGTTACCAAGTTCCTGGTGCCAGGGTTCCTTTTAACAAGCAGGATGAGAACACTGTTCTAATGCAGTGCCAGGAGGGCTCTGGAAGGCTTCCATGGTTTCTTGTGGACAGCAGTTGGAAAGCGAATGCCAAGCTATCAGCCTTCACCCACAGTTGGCCACTGTCACCACTGGTTGCCAGTCACACACTACTGGGCTGCAGGAGCCACTCCTTCTCCGTCACCCTTGAGAAACTTTGAGGCCTTCGTTTCCGCTCCTACGTCCAAATAAGCAGTTTTTGAAACAATTAACAGATCCCATTAATTCTCTGCCCCAGGTGCTTCGTCGTCTTCCAGAGCACCTCATTCTTACAGAGCTCCATTTCCACATTTCCTGTGTGTGCACATCACCACAGCCAGGGAGAAGTCAGAGACATGTTGCAGTGGTCAATTCTCCTTCTACCTTGAGTGCTGGCACTGAACTCAGGTCACCAGGCCTGGCAGCAAGTGCTTTACCCGCTGACCCGTCTTACTGGTCTCCTTTAGAACTTTTTGCCACTGGAGACAGCCATGTGCCCAACCTGAACGTCCAAACTCTCTCTATACTTAGGTGTGGCTGGGTACCGACATGCTGGGGAGTCTCATTTCTCCAACAGGAGAGAGCCCTGTAAGCCGTGGGCTGGCCCTCCCTCCTGCTATGCTGAACACGAAGATAAGAAGCAGCTCCATCCCCGGCAGCAGGATGGGTCTTCTGGAGGATGGAAGCGGATGGACGGAGCTGGTCGAGGCGCATCACTGAACCAGTTTCTGGACTTCTCTTACAGGATAACTCGCGTGTTCACTCGATCATCTTAAATACCATCACAGACAACAGAACCTAATCCTTCGTGACAAAGCCCTTCTGCCTGAGAGCCAGACTCTACCTGTTCGCAGAGTCCGTGTGGTCTAATTCCTAGTCACTCCCACGCCCCGAAGCACAGCCTTTGGATTCCCCGGGATCCCAGGCTGGACCTGCCCTGACCCTTCCTTATTTCAGTCCCTCTTCCCTGAGTGCTCTTCTCCCAGATTTACACAGAGCAGGCCTTTCCCACTGCTACAGCCTCAGCTCAAATGCCGTTTGCTCAGAGACAGCTTGCTGGAGACTCTCCATGTAGCGTTTTTCCACCTGTCTCCAGACAACACGAGGGCTTTCCTCTAAGCCCTCCACTACACTAAACTGTGGCACCAGCTCTGCTTTATTCACTACTGTATGCAGAGGACCCAGAGTAGTGTCAGGCAAACAGGAAGGACGAAATAAACCTCTGCTGAATAAATCAATGCATTATGGCATTTCAAGATAATATATTTTGTGGCATGCTTTGTTAGCTTGGAAGAAAACATTAAAAAAACACAAATTCCAGGTACATTACACACCTTGAAATATAGATACAAAACCAATAAACACCTAGGAAACAACAGGATCACAGTTATAGGTATTTGTTTGTATACTCTTGGAATGGGATTGCCCCTTTAAAATGTTATTTCTGTGTGGGTGTATGGGTATATGCATGCCGTGGAGCCTGTAGAGTCAAGGGGAAGTTGGGGAAGTTGCTGCTCTCCCACTGTGTGGATGGATCCTGGGAACTGAACTCAGGTTGCCATGCTTAGTGGCAAACACTTTCAGCCCTGAGCCATCTCTCTAGTCCAGAATTGTTTTTTTATTATTATTATTTTTAATTTTTTTATTAATTACAGTTTATTCACTTTGTATCCCAGCTGTAGGCCCCTCCCATGCTCCCTCCCAATCCCATCCTCCCCCAGTCCACTGACAGGGGAGGTCCTCCTCCCCTTCCATCTGACCCTAGTCTATCAGGTCTCATCAGGACTGGCTGCATTCTCTTCCTCTGTGGCCTGGTAAGACGCTCAATCTTCATTCAGAAAAGGCAAATGGGTTGGACATCAGAAGAGGGAGAAAACAGGAAACAGGACAGGAGCCTACCACAGAGGGCGTCTGAAAGACTCTACCCAGTAGTGTATCAAAGCAGATGCTGAGACTCATTGCCAACCTTTGGGCAGAGTGTAGGGAATCTTAAGAAAGAAGAGGGAGATAGAAAGACCTGGAGAGGACAGGAGCTCTACAAGGAGAGCAACAGAACCAAAAAATCTGGTCACAGGGGTCTTTTCTGAGACTGATACACCAAACAAGGACCATTCATGGAGATAACCTAGAACCCCTGCACAGATGTAGCCTATGGCAGCTCAGTGTCCAAGACAGGTAAGGGGAACAGGGGCTGTCTCTGATATGGACTCAGTGGCTGGCTCTTTGATCACCTTCCCCTGAGGAGGAAGCAGCCTTACCAGAGTTCCTTTCTTAAGAGAAACCCAAAAACTATAAAGGAAATAGAACCAGCTTTGTCCCCCCCAAAATAAAATAGATTTTAAGAGCTCATGTTGGCTCTTAGACTACACACATGTCAAAATATATGAAAGGGGACTGCGGAGATGCCAGCTGCTAAAGTCCTTTGCAAGCATCAGGGTCCAAGGTCAGTTCTCCAGACCCACCCAGGAAGCTGTAATCCCAGTGCTGTGGTCAACAGGAGACCCTGTCCCCAATAAAGAGGAAGAAGGCAGCTGAGGACTGCCAGTGAGGGCTGGCATGTGTACACACGAGCAGCTACATACATAAACACACCAAACTATGTCGAAGGGCTTACAGAACAAATTATACTAGTGAAGTTCATGAAGAACATCAGTATACTGCAATCCATTACACTATGCAAACTGGAAAAGAGATGAAGGAAAGAAAAAAAGGGAGCTAATAATCCGTAAATGAAAACTTCTGAAAGTGGCTCAGTAAAGTGTCACATTCCTGGAATGCCAGCACACTGGGGCTCTCAGGCAAGAGGACCACTGTGGGCTCCCCCTCTTCAGGCCAGACCTGTCTCAAAGACTAAACACACCACAGCTCCATAAAGACAAAACCCACAGTCTGCTCACCTCAAACGCAGTGGAGGCAGGAGGAAAGAGAAAAAAATGGACAAGCACCATCTGATACCAGGAGCGTCACATGCCCTGACCTTTCACATCACACACTAAAACACACCCCAGGTCTTTACGATGTCTCAATAAGATTTTTTAGTTACCTTAAAAACTTATCCTCTGTAGACACAAGATGCTCTCTGCCCCTTTATTTACCTCTGAAAAATAGTGGTAATATTCATGCTTAAGTAGCGGGATAAACCCAACACTGCAATATAATGTGGAATGCAGAGTTTGTACCAAACACACACACAGGATGCAGAAAAACTCTACTTGATAATTTCCTCACGTGGCTGCTCATGTGTGCACATGCGTGTGGAGGTCAGACAGCGTCACTGTCAGTCCTCAGCTGCCTTCCTCCTCTTTGTTGGAGACAGGCTGTCCCACTGACCATAGCACTGGGATTACAAGCTTTCTGTATGGGTTTCTGAGAGCTGAACTCGGGCTCTCGCATTTGCAAAGGACTTTACCAACTGGCATTTCCGCAGTCCCCCCTTGTGTATTTTTCACACGTATGTAGGACTGGGAAGACCGCTTCACTGGTAGAGTGCTGACACCTCTGAGGCTGAGTTTAGCTCAGGTACAATGCCAAGAGAGCTCACACTCATTCAGAGCGGAGGGGTACCTGGAACGCTTTAGCCAGCTAGCCTAGCTGAGTCAATGACCTTCAGACTCAACGAGAGCTGCTGCCTCAGAAAACAAGGTGGAGGGCAACTCCGGTTTCAAACTCAGGCCTCTATGCACACGTGCACACACAGGTGAGCCTATCCATATAGCACACACAAAAGAGAAGTTACACGTTTCCTCACCATTAATGTAGGGATACACATACTGACTAGAAGTCCAGTCTTTAAAATGTACTAAAATGATCACATTTTAGGTTTAAAATTTCACTGTAGTATTGTGGGTCGGGGGAGTGGGGGAGACATACTTTTAACCCTAGCACTGGGGAGGTGGAAGCAGATGTAGGTATTTATAGGTTTGAGGTCAGCCTGGTCTACGTATCTCCTATATCTCAGCAAACTCAGAGGTTCAGATCCACCCTGCTATGTACTCCTTGAGAAGGATGCTTACAAGTAACAGGCCCAAGCCAGATGGCCAAGGGCACGGCAGTACCTCCCAAGCATAGGCAGGTGTGAGTATTTGCAAGGTGAGTTAGCCAGGGAGAAAGTGGGTGGTGGTGTACTTTGGTGAGAGAAGGAAGTACGTTGCTTAGTAACCACAACATACATGGATAGGCATTTAATTGCATAAATACCCACTTAAAGGGTATACTATTCAACCCCCTAGTAATCCAAGAAATACAAACAAAATGAAAACTTCTGAAAGTGGCTCAGTAAAGTGTCACATTCCTGGAATGCCAGCACACTGGGGCTCTCAGGCAAGAGGACCACTGTGGGCTCCCCCTCTTCAGGCCAGACCTGTCTCAAAGACTAAACACACAATCGTTTATCAGGTTGACTAAGAGAGAAAGTTGCGGGAGCCCCCCTATAGGCTCATATATTTGAATGCTTGGGTCCCTGCTGGGGCAACTGTCTGAGGAAGGGTTAGGTGTGACCTTGTTTGGAGGAGCTGTGTCATGGAGCAGGCTTTGAAGGCCCAGTGTCACTTTCTCTGCCTGTGGATCAGGATGCAAAGCTCTGAGTTACTGTTCCAGTGCTATGCCTGACTGATGCCCTCCAGGACAGTCACAGACTAACCCTCTGAAACAGCACACAACTAAATGCTCTCTTCTGGTAAGCGTCACCTTGGTCAGAGGGCCTCATCGCAACAATGGAGCAGTGGAAAACTGTGGATAAAACCAACCAAAAAACAACAACGAAAAACCAAAACAAACAAAAACCCTTGCTAAGTGTTACTAGTAGACTCAAAAAATATTACAGAAGCCTAATACCTGAGTAGTAAGATTTCTAAACAATAATATCTACTTTTTTCCTGATGCCCAGGGGGGGGAAAAAAAAAAACACCCAAAGTGTACTTCAAAGATACAGCGGATCTAGCTGAATCTAGGCTGTTCCCAGACAGCCAAGCGCTGGTGCAAGGCAACACCTCTGTGTCACAGTGAGGAGACAACTGTGGAGGCTACAGACCACAACCAGGTCTAACTGTGCCTTTCACTAGGATGGATCTAAGCGTGGCAACTCAATTCTAAGGATAAAATCCCCACCCCACTCCCAGTTTTGATTTTAAGAAAAGACCATTTCCAGACTTTGTTTCTTTTTTATGCCCAATAACACACAGGGAGCGCTGGGCCGGAAGTCTGCAGCTTCCCGAAGTCTCAGACCTTCATTCACCTGCTCTGTGCCTGGATCTAGGTCAACGATTCCCGGGACAGGATTCCATCTATGGGATTCATTCCACAAGCAACAGAGCTGAACTACTTCTACTACACATAGCCAAACAGATTGTGAAGAAGGGGCAACCTCAGAGCAGCTGTGTTACGCTGCCAGTAACTAACCAATGAGGAGACTGAGAGTTCAGGTGCAGGAGGGAAGTCTCCGTGACAGGAACTGTGTCACTGAGCACATGACCTTGGAGAAATTGTATTCCATACCTGTTTGAGAACCTTCCTCATGAAAATGACATGGTGGACACACACACACAATCCAATTCTCCGGAGGATGCAGCAAG
>REGO01000061.1:1738739-1752345 GCA_010120015.1 Rhombomys opimus
CACTCACTGTCTTCCCATACACATACCGCAGCACAACTAGAGGAAACGATGAGCGCAGCTATTCTCGCACTGTCTAGAAGCCCCTCCCCCAGATATGCTACTCAGACGCTATAAGAAAACCAATGACCAGCGCAAATAAATATTAAAAAGCTTTGATGCAGCAAGAGTACCCGTAAGTATCCTTCCCATTCCACCTTACCCTCACCAGCGCTCATGGTGAGGCCAGCTGGAAAGCCCTACAGGGTCAGAGAGTGAGGGCTGCACACCTGCATCACAACAGGAGCATGTTTTCCTTAAGCAGCATTTTAGAGCTAAATGACAGAGCAACGAATATAACAAGCAAAGCGCAAACATTTTTATTATGTAAAGATTTTATTTTTTTCAACTGGAAGAGTGCTTTATTATACTGAGAACTCAGTTCAGGGTAAACGGAATAGACAATAAACTGTCTAAGCTTCAAAAATAAACAAGTCATAAAAATCCCTTCATGGCTAGGAAGCTTGAGAATTCATCTGTCTGAGGTGACTGCTTACATTATAAAGATACAGAAGAAGCAGTATGGAGGTATCTACCAGTGTTTCCCCATGTTAGAAAATGGTTACAGTAACAATGTTAAAGCATGGAAACAACAAATGTTAATATAAAATGGACTATGAATAGAATTCATAAATTCATTTCCAAGTATGATCAATATCAGAAAAACCTCAAATAGAAATAAGGTTGTTAGAAAGACATAAATAAAAAAGATGGCAATGCTTAACACCAATTAAAGGGGTGGAAGGGTGAATATGGAAATAGGAACAGTGGGAGTGAACGGTGTCGGGGCTTTGCTCTCAGCCGCCACTTCTGCTGCTGGCCTTCTGTCCCTAACGTAACTAGATATGCACACAGATATGCAGAAAACGGGTGCTTGTGGAGACAATTATATTTGTGAACAACTGGCATCAACTCAAATGCCTTTAACTGAGGACCAATAAATTAGTGTGTCACTGGGAGTGGGCTTTGAGGATTCAGGTCCTCAAGCCATGCCCAGTGTCACGCTCTCTTCCTGCTGCCTGCTGATCCAGATGTACAACTCTCAGTTCCTTCTCCAGCACCATGCTTCCTGCCATGATGACAATGGACTAAACCTCTGAAACTGTAAGCCAGTCCCAATTAAACGTTTCCTTTCTGTGTGATCATGGTGTCTCTTCACAGCAATGACTCCCTAACAAAGACTCAGCTTCTCCAGAGGACCTGAGTTGGGCTCCCAACAACCACAGCTGGCAACCACAACTCCTGTAACTCCTGTATAACATGGCATACAGACACACACATAAATGAAATAAAAATAAATTTTAAAAAATACATTTTAAAAATTCTTACCCATATTGCAAGTTTAGCCTTATTTCCATCCACTGAAATAGTTTTCACTTTAAAGTCAACACCTTGAAGAAATAAGAATTTTGGTAAGTCATCAGTAAAATATGATTTTTAAATTCCATTATAAAGAAAAACAGAAAAAAAGGCAAAATACTTTATCAAATACTAAATTCTGAAAGTTCTAGACATGAAAGCTAAAGGTATCAATAAGGACAGCTCAGGATTGATGGTGTAAATGGGAAGAAGAGCTTCAGGATTCAAGACACCTACCTGTGCTTCTGAAAAGGAGGAAAATCTGCTTGGAACTGGAAACCTGGCCAGCTTCCCAGTGCTAAAGAGGTCCTTCCTACAACTGATCTGCTCCCTAAATAATTTTAGTTACCTCTTCAGGGAGTGAGAATGGTAGTTTGGCAGTAAAAGCCCATTTAGGGAAAGCACCTTATGGCCAAGGCAATGGAATCTCTGGCCTGGGTGGAGAACTAATATTATAATACTTTAGCTGGCTGTGTCCTGACCAAGGGACCAAGGACCACTCCTGGAAAGGCAGAGTCGCCTTAAGCCACTGAAAAGATAAGCAGAGGAATTATTCCTTTAATAAGATAATGTGCTTCTCCCTCCCAGAATTCCTGCCTCAGTATAGCAGTCAGGGTTATGGAAGCTCTGTAACTTGGCCCAGTTTTCTGAATTACCAGTAAGGTGTAACTTCTCCTTTTCTTCTATCTCTTTTTATTTCTTCTTTTAATTTTTTTATTTATTACAATTTTTATTTACTTTGTATCCCCCCTGTAGCTCCCTCGCTCCTCTCCTCCCAATCTCATTCTCCCTCCCTCATCTACTCCCATGCCCCTCCCCAAGTCCACTGATAGGAGAGGTCCTCCTCCCCTTCCATTTGACCCTAGCCTATCAGGTCTCATCAGGACTGGCTCCATTGTCTTCCTCTGTGGCCTGGTAAGGCTGCTCCCTCATCAAGGGGAGGTGATCAGAGAGCCAGCCACTGAGTTCATGTCAGAGACATTCCCTGTCCCATTACTAAGGAATCCTCTTGGGCACTCAGCTGCCATGGGCTACATCTGAGCAGGGGTTCTAGGCCATCTCCATGAATGTCCTTGATTGGAGTATCAGTCTCAGAAAATACTCCTGGGCCCAGAGTTTTTGGTTCTGTTGATCTCTGTGTAGAGCTCCTGTCCCCTCCAGGTCTTTCTATCTCCCCCTTCTTTCATAAGATTCCCTGCACTCTGCCCAAAGTTTGGCTATGAGTCTCAGCATCTGCTTTAATGCCCTGCTGGGTAGAGTCTTTCAGAGGCCCTCTGTGGGCGGACTCCTGTCTTGTTCCTTGCTTTCCCAAACAAACTTGGTCTACCCTATCACTGGAGCTGCCTTACTCTTTTCCTGAAGTATCCTCCCTCCCACGTGGCTGCCTGCCACCAGTGACTGACATGGCAAGCTCTTCTGACTACTTTCCTCAAAGAGGCTGCTGAGCTTCACAGCTTGCCTGCCCTGGGAGTTTTCTTTTAAACTCTAATAAGCTGATAAAGCTGCCCTTGATCTTAAAAAAAGACCAACAAGCCTTAATAAACCAGACTAGCAGCAAGGACAACAAACAGTATGAAGGGTGTGAGTGACACAGGCTGGGCAACCTTCATCTGAAAGACAGAAGTGCCTGCAGCTGTGGGACTCCTGGGCGTGGGGCTGTCTGCAGGGCAACACCACTAACATCTCAGTGCTGTTGAGCTACAGACTTCTGAACCCTTTGGATTTCTCATTTCTGCATCACTGATGATCAACTTCTGCTGCTAATTTTACAGAAGGAAAAGACAATTAAATAAAAACTGGACAGAAAACAGGATAACGTAGATAAATAAACAAATTCCTAGAAACACAATTTGCTAAAATCGACTCAAAGAAAAAGAAAATCCGAACAAATGAAAAAACTAGTAGTTACTCAATCCATCATTTATCAAGTTTACTCACAGAGTGCAAAGGGCTGAATATAAATAATACATTAGTAAAATGAAGGGGGGGAACCCATGACCATTTTAATTGGCAGAAAAGGCACTGAACCAAGACACTTTCATGATAAAAAAGACTGAACAAATGAGGAAGAGAAGAAAATTTCCTCAAAATGATAAAGATCTTTGTGTTTGTAGATTCCTGTTGCTATGATAAAATACCTGCGATAAGAATTAAAAGGGGAAAAAAACGTTTCATTTGGCTCACAGTTCTGGGGGTCAGTGCTTCATCTGGCTCACAGTTCTGGGGGTCAGTGGTTACTTAGCTTCACAGATGTCAGCCACTTTAGAGGCAGAACATCCTGCCAGGGAGCATGGAGTGGAACAAGCTCTTCAGCTCACTCACAACAATCAAAGAGCAAAGGGCTGAGGCAGGCGGAGGAGCGGAAGGCGAGCTACGCTCTACTGGTGACCTCTTCCTTGCCTTGGCAAGTTCCCATCGCCCCTCTAACATACCAAAGCGTGACTCTATCAGTACACGGATCCACTGAGTGGGTCAGAATCCTTTTCATCTAAATAGCCCCCCAAAGCTCATCAGCTGAAACCATGTCTTACCCACATGACTTTCAAGGGGCATTCTTAAATCCAAACAAAACAGCAAATTCACAGCTACTAACCTGCTCAACAGTAAAATACTGAGCATTTTTCTCCAAAGATAAAACCATGAAGACACTCACTTTCATCGCTTTCATTATACAAAGTGTAAAGCGTCATTGCAAGAGCCACTTAGAAAGAATATAGAAAAAGGTATCAAATTGGAGATTTGGATATATAATATATGCAAATATGTTTGTTAAATATAATTGTGGAAAGCCCTGATATCTGCAAAAATACACACAACTGTTAAAAGTAATTCCACAAAAGAACACCATCAAAGGATATTCCCAAAATGTAAAAGACAATCCTCACAGTAGGGGAAAGCATTTGCAAATCATGTTATCTGGTAAGAGATAAAAAGCCAGCACATGTCTAAGAACCTCTACAAGAAAACAACAAAAATACCTAACTCAAAAATCAGTACAATAGAAACAGACGTTTCCATAAAGAACATAAATGGCTAATATGCATATTAAAATATTCTCAGCTTCCTCTGGCCATTAGAACAACTATTCAAAACCACAATGAGCTAGAACTTCATACCTATTTCCATGACTCTTTCATGTATTTATAAAATCGTAAAGTAGTAAGTATAGACGAAGATGTAAAGAAACAAGAACTGTACACAGCTGCTGCTGTGAAAGGAGATCAGCATGTCCGCCAATATTAAAAGAACAGCTGCTTATGGATAAAGGCAGCAGTGGTATCATCAAAAGCTGCCAAAATGTAGAAGCAACTCAAGTCTTCAGCAGTGGACCAACTGAGCAACAAAACATGGCACAGTCAATGACACAATGCTGGGACATAAGAGCAGAATCGGGTCCTGGCATGTCCCAAACATGGACTAGCCTTGGAAGCATTTGCTAAGTGAAATAAACCAGATATAGTAAGCTAAATGCTACATAGTTCCACTTGCACAAGGCACTCAGAATAGCCAAACTTCACAAAGACAGAACGTAGACTAAAGGTCACCAAGAGTTGCAGGGAAGATGTAGTGAAGAGTTATGTAAACATTCCGGAAATTAACAGTGTTATAACAGTGAATGGTAAGTGAATATATGTGTAAAATGGTTAAAATGGTTTGTGTCCTACATGCTCCATCACAACATAAATGTGAACACTGAGCTCTGTCACTACAAAACAGCTAAGTAAGATGGCTGACCCAGAGAGCTCTGCTGAAGGAAGGGCCTGCTGGGAAAGTGAATCTGTACTGAGTCTACTCAGGAAGAAGAAATCTTTGAAGGCCATGTGAGTTCAACTAACTTGATTCTAAACAAAGTCTTAAAGGAAACTGAAGTGGACTCTTTCTTAATTCTTCCTTTTTAAGTCCTATATTGCACTGACACCAGCACCAGAAAAAGATATGAGTTAAAGAAAACTATAACCAATGTCTCCCACAAACACAATGGAAATCCTACAAAAAAAATCTTGGCTCATCTTAGAAATGGGAATAAAGCAAAGCACACTTTAGTATGTTAACCTGAAGCTCTGCTCAGCAGAGGATACAGAAAACCATGCATTTCTGAGGAACTCTGTCCATAGCTCCCGACAGAAGGGCATTTCTTCACCGGATAAAAGGAATCTACAAAACACACCCAATTAACACCACACTTAAGTATTGTCAGTTATGAAATAAGGACACCAACCCTGACCACCTCTACTCAGTATGTGTACAGTACTACATATTTTTATCCAGGACAATAAGAGATATTGATAAATAGAGATCACAGATTATAACAGAAGAATGTAAAAATCTAAAATAACAAACCAAAAACCTCCCAGAATTTACAAGGTTAGGGTTACTATTGCTGTGACAAAACAAAATGACCAAAAAGCAACATAGATCGAAAAGGATTCGTTTCACTCGGTTCCAGAAAATAGTTTATCATCCAAAGCAGTGAGGGCAGGACCTGAAGGGAGGCAGGAGCTGATGCAGAAGCCAGAGAGGAATGCTGTTTACCAGCTTGTTCCTCAGTGCTTATTCAGCCTGCCGGCCTGCCTGCCTTCCTTTCTCATTAATTAATTAATTAATTGATTGATTAATTTGATTAATTAATTAATTACTTAATTTGCTTTAAATACCAATCAGAGCCCCCTCCCTTCTCTCCTCCCAGTCCCTCCCACACTTCCTTTTTCCTCAAAGACAGGGAGATGGCCCATGGATGTCAACCTGCCTTGGCATATCAAGTTGCAGTAGCATTTGGCACATCTCCTTCTGTCTGTTCAGTTAGATGAAAGGGAGCCAAAGGCAGGCAACAGAGTCAGAGACAGGCCTGCTCCTGCTGTTAAGAGGCCCCACATGAGGACTAAGTTGTGCATCTGTTACATAAGTGTTGGGGGCAGAGGTTTGCCAGCTGATGGTTCAGTCTCTGTGAGCCCTTATGGGTCCAGGGTTGTTGACTCCATTGGTTTTCTTGTGGTGCCCTTGACCTCTCTAGCTCTTTTAATCCTTCCTCCCCCTGTTCCATGAGACTCCCTGAGCTCCGCCTAATGTTTGGCTGTGCATCTCTGCCTTTGTTTCCATCAGCTGCTGGGTGAAGCTGCCCAGATGACAGCTATGCTAGACTCCTGTCTGCAAGTAGAGCAGAATATCATTAATAATATTAATATCGGGGGTGGGCTCTCCCTCACTGTTCTTTACCCCTGCACCTCTGACAGGCAGGAATGACTGTGGGTCTGAGGTCTTGTGGCTGGGTTGGTACCCTAGCCCCTCCACTGGAAGGGAAGGCTAGCCTGGTTACAAGAGGTGACCGCGTCATGTTCCAGATCCTGCTTTCTAGTAGATCCCAGGGGTAGTTCCAACAGCAATGGGCTGGGCCTTCCCACATGAATCACTAAGAAAATGCCCTACTGGCCTGCCTACAGAAGATCTTATGGAGGCATTTTCTTAAATGTGGCTCCCTCCTCTCCAATGATTCTCGAACGCTAAAAAACAAAACAAAACAAAACAAAACAAAAAACCAAAAACCAGGTTGTGAGACAGAAAATCAGTATTTGAAATATCAAGAGTATTCCTTTTAGCTCTGCACCCTCCCTCAATCTAGGGTACCCTAAAACTTGCAGCAATTATTCTGTCTTAGCCTCTAAGGAGTACAGATATGATCTGCTTAGAGTCTGTCTGTATGTCAGTAATAAACGGAAAACAAAATAACTCCCAGCATTTAGAATAAAAAGTCCATGGAACACCTACAGCTAAAGCTGACAAGCTGCGAGAGATCTTGTGTTGTGAATGAGAACGCCCCCAGAGCATCACTTATTTAAACACTGGGAACATAGCTGGTGTATTATCTGGAAGGTTCCAGAATCTTTAGGAGGTGCACCACTGCTGGGGGAAGGGACTCTAGCTGGCATAACCGTCCAGTGGGTGACGGAACCTTTAGGAGGCAGAGCCCTGCTGCAGAAAGGACAGCACTGGCGGTAGCTCACCACTGCCTATACTGTCTTCCTGGGTGCTGACGAAATGTGAGCTGGTAATCTCTGTCTCTCTGTCTCCTCTCTCTCTCCCAACCCTTTCCTGTTCCTACTGCCATGTCTTCCACTATGAACTGTATCCCTATAGAGTCATAAGCCAAAATACAGCTTTTTTCCCTGAGAGACTTTTGTCAGGGTATTTTATCACAGCAAAAAAAAAAAAAAAAAGATAGATAGAGAGAGGGGGGAGGGGGAAGGGAGAGATCTATACAACAAAAATCGCAAAACATTCTGAGATATAACCTTTTGATGATCTTAAGATATATATATATATACACACATATATGTATACATATATGCATATATGAAAAGAAACTCGTGGCCTTCTGCTAGGCAAAAACAATACATATAAATGTAAAAGTTGATAAACTGAATTTCATTGCAGTAATAAACTTGCACACTTAGAAATGTACTATTAGAAAAATGATGAGTAAAAAAGTGAACTGAAAATATCTACAAAAAAATAAAACCCACAACACAGACAAAAAAAAAAATTCTATGCCAAATATAGAAAGAGCTCTCAAGTCCCAGTAAGAAAACAATTGAGGGTAGAGAGATGGCTCCATGGTTCAGAGCATTTGTTCTCTGAAGAGAGCTGGGTTCTTTCTTGGCATCCTCATGTCAACTAACAACTGTTGGAAACTCCGGGTCCAGAGGACTGAAGGTTCCTTCTGACCTCCACCAGCACTATACACAAATGGTGAACAGACAAAACACCCATACTCATAAAATAAAAATAAATTTAAAAGAAAAGAAAACAACTCAACAAGTTAAAAAATTAACAAACAAAAACTCAAATACTTTACACATACAAATCCATGGGCATGACACAGACAAGACCTTACTGTGCACAGCATCAGCAGTTACCAGCCCACCACCACACCTACCCAAATGGTCACAGTCTGAAAGGCAGCTAGGCTTGTCACTTCTCAGCAGCCACTGTGCCTGAAGAGCTGAGGGCATCTTTAGGTGGAAGACCTTCCCTGCAGACACCGCTTGTTAACATGACCCCTCAGCTTCCGTGTGTTCACAAACAAAAGGTTTGGCTTTGTAGCTTGCGGAGCATCATCTTGGGAGTGCCAATTCCTTCCATGTGGCTTCAAGTGTTCAGCTGTCTGAATTAGTGGGACACTGGGACTGAGCTTTAGTATTTCCCTCTGTCATTTTAGCTAAGCAACATGGAATAAAGGAAATGCCAACATAACTTACAGCACCCCTGTGAAACTCTCCATGTAACAATTATCTTCCCAGTTTCTTGACAGACATTTTAGTCTGAAGCTGTTCTATGGAAACACAAGGATGTCTGTTCATAACTAGTCTACTATGAGGCAAAATACTGACTTTGTATAAAACACTAATTTTTACGATTCCTTTAACAACTCATTGTTTTTATCTGTGAAACCCACATGTGTGATGGTTGTAACTGAAATCAAAAAGTAATCTAATGCCCAAGTGTAAAGATTTTCAAAATCTCAGAGCCTATTAGGGGAACAAATTATAGATATTTTCATCAGCGTGCAAGTGTTTTAGTGTTTGTTTTAGTAAAAGACAAAGAGTTTTTTTAATAATATAGACAGTTCACGATGACTACCTTCTCTGTGTCCTTATGACACTTCAGTTTAAAATGACACTTTCATATGATGCACAAGTTACTTCTTCAGGAAAAATTCCACTTCAGTCAAGTTTACCCTTGTCAGCTGCTACTCAACTATGCCTCAGTGTTACTGAGCAGAAAAACCCATGCTTGGAACAAGTAAGTTTTACCACAAAGTTTGAAATAAGCAAGTACATCAAAACCAGAACAAAATGGAGTTAGACTTGCTAGTATCTGAAATGGTCCTCTTTCTTATGGCACACACAGGAATAAATCTGTAACACTTGTGACACAAAGATGCTAAGTAATGCTTGAGAGAGTCAATTAAAATTTTAGAAGCATTTTGAGTCTGTATTGATAGAAACAAAGAAAGGTGAGTGCTTCCTTACAGAAATTTAAGTATTAAATGTAGGTAGCAGCAGAGCATTTGAAAAGCTGCTTGACAACCACAGCTGGGGTGACAGAACCACAGACAGAATGCTCTCCTATCCATTGCAGGTAAAAACAAGAGCACAAAATCCTGAGAAGAAACACATAAACACAATCTCGAAAGTATCTTTCTGCAGGAAAGCTACAAAGGGAAAAATAAAAACACCACAGGTGAGAAGTCAGCACCTTGTGTGACTAAAGCCACCACCAGCACCAGAACAATACACACCACACACCTCTTGCTATAACACTCTAAGAAGCCTGTCTGTGGAATTTCTTCCAACAAACAAACAACAACAACGTACATAACTAGACTCTACCTTAAACATGAGATAAGTGAAATGAGGCACAGTCTACACAGCACTGGCCTGGATAGTTCAAAACTGCAACATGGACAGACAACCAAAGACCAGCGGGAGAAGTGTTAAGATTAAGAGACTAATGCGGGCACGGTGGCTCAAGCTTACATCCCAACAACTAGGAGGCTGGGGCAAGAGGGTGCCAGCAGTGTGAAGTCCGCCTGGGCTAGAGGGTGAGTCCCACAGCAATCTGAGCAAGGCAGAGCCTGCCTAAAGGGGGTGAAGAGTCAAGAACTACAGATAACCAAATTTGCTCGACTCGAGTCAGAATTTAGGCCTAACTTTCCTTTTACTGAATAGGGTATTCCTGGGCAGCTGATGAAATCTGTCAACGAACACAATTTTAGCCTCCTTTATTTAGGAAACATACACTAAAACGCTTAGATAGTAAAGATGAGCCTGCAACGTATTCTCAAGCAATTCATTTAAAATACTCAGATGGCAATGCAGCATAAGAATGAAAAAGCAGGGTAGGGGGACGGGCTAAGTCAGTAAAGATCCTGCTCCACAAACATCAGGACCTGAACCATCCCCAAAACACGGGTAAGAAAAGCCAGGCATGGCAGCACACACCTGCCATCCTAGCATTTGGAAGGTCGTGCTGACTAGTCTTACGTCAACTTGACAAGTTAGAGTTGTTCGGGAAGTGGGAACCTTCACTGAGAAGATACCTGAGCCAGGCTGGCCTGTGGGGTGTTTTCTTGATTAACAGTCGGTGTGAGAGAGCTCACTGAGAGCAGCGCCATCCCTGGGTAGGTGACACTGGCGTGTAGAAGAAAGCAGGCTGAGCATGCAGGAGAAACAAGCCAGCAAGCAGCACCCCTCCTTGGCCTCCAAGTCAGCTCCTGCCTCCAAGTTCTTGCTCTGTTTGAGTTCCTGCTCCAACTTTGCCAGATCATGACTATGATGAAGAAGTATAAGCAAACAAACCCTCTCCTCCCCAGGTTGCATCTGGTCATGGCATTTCATCACAGCAACAGAAACCCTAACTAAAGCGGAGATGCTCGCTGGTCAACTAGCCTAGGCTCTTTGACAAGTTCATGGGCAGGGGGAGACTATGTCTCAAAAATCAAGTACCTAAGGAATGAGGGTTGAAGTCTGACTTTCACTAGTACACACATATACGAATTTGCTCATATACAAAAAATAGTAAAGCAAAAGTGATAAATATTAACATTTAGAGAATGTGAGTAGACGATATAGACTTCCCTGTTTTCCTCTAAACCTGAAATTATTCCACAATAAAACCAAAGCCAGTTAAAAGGAACTTCCTGCTTTCACTAATAATGACATTAAGACTCTTTAATAGTCTAGATGACAAGTTACCTTCAGACACTCTTAACTTTTATTGCTTAAATGGTTTGGGGGCTCTGGGGAAATGATTCATCTAGTAACACATTTGCTGCCTAAGTATGAAGACATCTTGAGCACCATGGAAAAGCTGGGCACGGTGGCTTGCGTCTGCTACCTGAGCTTTGGGAAGATAGAGATAAGAGGATCCGAGGACTTGATGGCCAGTCAGTCTAGCAAGATCAGAGTTCCAGATTCAGAGAGAAGCCCTAACTCAAAGGGTAAGGCAGAGGGTGCTGGAGGAGAGCACCCAAGGTCAACACCCAGCATCTACACACACATGTGAAAGGCACACAATTTGAGTCATTGCTCCTGAGGTTAATAACTGTCTTTAAGTACGTAAGTTAAATGTGCACACTAAATACTGTAGCAAATGTTCAAAGTATGACGTTAAGAGACTCTGCTGCTGGGTCCCTGGTAACAGAGGTCAAGTCTGTATCACTTGTCACTATAATGATAGTGGCTGGTTACAAAGGCCAAGTGTGTATCACTCGTCACTATAATGATAGTGGCTGGCACTCAGTAAATATTCCAATCTCTACTACCTGCTGCAAAATAAAAATAAATAAATAAAACCACCCTCAGTACAGCAATGAGATGTGTGTGCAAACCCTCACATCAGTCGTGCTCATGAAGTGACAAGACACAAGGCTGTATGGGCACCAATGCTGAGTGTTACAGACAACATCTCCACAGACAGAACACGGTACTGAGAGAGGGGAGGTGAAGACACAGAGCCCAAAGGAATAAAAATGTGGCATTTCCACCAGCTCACCTATTGTTGCTGCAAGTTCTGGATCAAAGGTGTCATCTGTGAACCTCAGGAGCAGGCTAAAAGAGAGTTAAAGACAGTTAGGACCGTAACTTCTTCTTTCTAATCATACCTTATGTATGTCCAAGGTTCTCCTACACAGCGCCTGAAGAGTCAGCTGTCTGCCTGTTGCTAAAATCTGTGTTGGCACACTCTTCTGAGAAAACAACACTGCAGCTTCCAATGCTGAATCGTCTCATGGGATAAAAAAATAATAATAATAAATCACTATTTCACTCTGCATTAAATAAAAAGAGAGGTGTAAAAGCACAGCACACTGTAACAAAGAACAAGACAGCAAGGTGTGGACCAAACAGCAGGGAGAAAGATGAGGGTGGCCAGGCAAATGCTGGGTAAGGCCCAGAAACCAGTCAGGCCACTGGATTACCAAGGACTTTTAGGAGAGTATGACAAGGACTGCTCTACAGTTTGAAAGTTCACCTCACCCAACTGGAGGGAAATTACCAAGGAGATAACTGCCACACACTGAGGAACAACTAGCCTGGGAAGCAGTGGTAAACAAAGTAGCAAAGAACTGAGAAAAGGGAACATGGCCTACTAGAAAGTCCACAGGTCTGCAGCTCCAGCCTGCTCTCCTCACTGTCCCACAGTGAGGACTTACTCCAGGCTTCTGAAGCATACACTCCCTAACCCCCATTCACACAGCTGACGGCCTCCTGCAGCACACAGTCCACCAGCCTGCCTGTGAGGGAGCCCAGGAACAGCCCCTAGGGAGGTGAGCACAGAACACAGCAGCTTCCTGCTAGGTGCCAAATGCACTAACTCTTCTTCCTGGTTCTGCTGTTTTACCTCCTACAAAACAGGAGCAATACGGTCAGAATTCTGAGATTTCTACTTCACACGTGGACGTAACTTTTTATCTACGTCCAGCGTAAGGTAAGTGACACTGGCTATATGTACCACACTTCAGGCTAGGCCGCAGTGGACGGCCAACACTAAACGAACTCAATGGCATTTGGGGAGGTTTGGTCCCAGATTGCTTCTTCTGGGTATTTTTCATGTTACTGGTCTTATGCTTATATTTTAGAGTTTCTGATTTTGTGCTTGTAGTGTGTGTGTACGTGTGTATGTGTGTGTACATATATTTCTTATGCTTTTTTTTAAATCTGTTTATTGGCCTGTTTACTAAAAAGAGAAAGAAAGCACTGAGTTGGATTGGACAGATGGGGAGGTAGGGAGGATCTGGGAGAAGACAGGGGAGGAAAAAGCATGAGCACAATATGTTAAAAAATATTTAAAAAAATATTGCAGGGCATGGTTGGCATACCTTTAATCCCAGCACTTGAAGGTAGAGGCAGGTAGATCTCTTGAGTTTGAAGCCAGCCTGGTCTACAGAGCTTGCTCCAGTCTAGGCTACACAGAGAAACCCTGTCTAAATAAATAAATAAATAAATAAATAATTAAATAAAAAAAATAAAAATAGGTAACAAACTTAATAGCTACTTATACAAAATACCTTATCCCAATGCACCCAGCTACCTAGCATTTAAGAACAGAAAAGAAATACCTCAATACTTAGATCATCACAGAAAACTGCCACAAAAATGCAGGCTAGCCAGGTGTGATGGTGCACATCTTTATTTCCAGCTCTCGGGAGACACAG
>REGO01000061.1:1762190-1784716 GCA_010120015.1 Rhombomys opimus
ACTATTTGATGATTTAAAAAAAAAAAAATCACAAACCAACTTGAGGAATTTGGAAAAATCATTTCTCACTTGTTACAATAGATCAGGATAGCTTTTAAAACTCTATCCTGAACATTTCAGTTGGCGGAAGGCCCCTCAATATCATCTGGCACACACTCATTAGGTTCTGCTGGACAGAAATAAGCAGCTGTGTGCTGATAAGTCAAAGGGGCCTTTGAGGAAATAATCTTAGGAAATGTCTACATGTGCTCAACGTAGATGCAGTTTAAATACATTCTTTCAGGGGCTAGTGAGATGGCTCAGGTGGTGAAGAACCTCCTGGAGACTAATAACCCGAGAGCCAGGCGTGGCAACACTGGCTCAGGAAGCTCTAGATGGGTCAGGGAGACATCCAGCCAGCCCTGGAGCTCATAGGCCATCTAGCCTAGCCATTCAGTAAGCTCTGGGATCAGTGGAAACCCTGCCTCAAAAAATACATAACTAATGGAGGACCTCAGGAAAACATCCATGGTGACCTCTGACCCCTGCATGCATAAACATGTGGACACACACACATATTACATTTTCAATCTTTATTATTATTATTTTTAATCTGAGGCTCTGAAACCCGATGAAAGCAGAGGACTGACACTTGGTCCCTGAAGCCTGCAGCAACCAGAACGAGCTTCATGAAAGAAAAGGGTGGGGCAGTTCAGTTTCGATAAGAATGGTGGACAGGATCTTGTCCTGCTATGGATAAGAAACAACAGCATGAAAAGACCCGCCCGTGGGCAGTGTATAATCAAGAAATGGAAACAAGGAGTGAGAGGTTGGCTGAGTACTGTTGGTGCCTTACCGAAGGGGCTGGTGCTTTATTTTAAGGATAGTGTTTGTATCAAAAGGCTTTACAGATCAGGGCAACATGTAAAATTTAATCTTTTATGGAAAGAGTCTCTCTCTCTTTGTGTGTGTGTGTGTGTGTGTGTGTGTGTGTGTGTGTGTGTGGTAAGGAAATAGAGGAATAAAGACATAGGGGCCTCACAGGAAATTATCTAAAACCCCGAAGTTGTAGGGATGGGGGAGGGGCTGCTGGCAATAAAGAGATGCCTACAAAGACACGGGAAAAGGGAAGACAGAGGTACCAAATGCTTCTCCGATGTTTTCCACCACTGATGAGAAAGAAGATCCCAGAAAGAAGTGAGAGGGAAGCGTGTGAGGTTGACATCACCAAATTATCTGTCTCATTGACCTTGGAGGCAAATTCTTTGGAGCTTTTGCAGAGCTACAGTTCTGAAATCCAGGGCAGCATTTTAAAGAAATAACACTGTGTATTCTTTGGAATTTTTACATGTGAATACAGTGTCTCTTGATCATATCTACTCCTCCTTCATCTAGCTCCTCCAGGCATCCCATGACTTCTTGCTCTCACCTTCATGTCTCTCTTCTTTCATAACCAACTGAGTCCAGTTAGTGTAGCTCATGTGTGCACAGGTGTGGGGCATGGGCAAGGTGCCAGTAACACCCCTGAATAAAAACGACCTTTCCTGACCCAGCTGCCATCAACTGCTAACAGGCCAACAGCCAATATCTCCTCCCAAGGTGACAGGGTAGTGTTACAAACTGAGAAACTGCACTAGGTCCCAATGAACCACCTAAAATCCAAGATGGAGTCATGGCTGCTGAAACTGCACACCCCAAACAGAAGCTAAGATTGACAGTGGAAGGAGTCTGGATTCAAGAACAGCCAACTTCCCCAGCAGCCCAGCTTGACTCAGCAAGATCCAAGGTTAACGGTTAACGTCATCCAGAGTGCCCCAGTGTTTGCTGTTTTTCCATTATCTCTGTTCTCACTTCACGGGGAAGATGACTCTGAAGTCAGTAGTTGCCTCTTGTCCTTTGTTCTGCTCCCTTACAGCCCACACCGAACTCCTCTGCTTAGCCCATCCACTCACTTACTCCGTGGAGGCAAGCCTTATCTACTCTAACACTGAAAATAAGCCCAGTTAAAAGTTTAGACAAAGTAGTGATTATTGTTCTTTCCAGGCAGAGCACAAGATACCAAAGAAAGGCAGCCAAGAAGAGGATGTGCTGAGGGATAATTTGGCCTTGGTGGCTTCCTTCTCCGTGACACTGTTGTCTTTGAGTGACTGGGAAACAGTCAGATCCATTCACATACTTTGAACAAGACTGATCTACACACTAGCATCAATGCTCCCCACTACACACCAAAGCCATCATCTGCTGACAAGGCAACATCCTTACCAATGTCCCTTTCCTTTCCTTCTCAATTTGCTCTGTCTCCCTATCCCCTCCTCCTCTCCTCCCTTCGTCCCCACTTCCTCTCCTACCCTCCTCTCCCCTCCTCTCCTCTCCTCCCTCTCCTCTTCCCTCCTTTTTTCTCTTTTCCCTTCCTCCTCCTCCTAAATCCAGAGCCTCATGGACACTAACCAAACACTAGAACAATAAAAATTTTTCACACCATATGATTATAACTGTGATGTGTGACTCCCGTCAGATGACAAACAAGTCAGCAAAAAGACTGGGAGGGGCCAGAAAGTTGGCTCAGCACTTAAAGAATGCTCAACCACTAGGATTAGAGTTCGGATCCCAGCCCCACACCCAGTTTTTCAAAACTTCTCCAACCAGAACTCCAAGTGATCCAAAGCCCTTTTTTTTTGGCCTCTGTGGGCATGCACATTCTCCTTCTCTTCCCCTTTGCCAGTCCCCATCCCTCCTCTCCCTCCCTCCTGTCCTCTCTCTGAAAAAAATAAGCACAGATATACACACATAAACATAAAAAAGAAACATTGTTTTTAAAGATTGGGAGTTGTGAGGAGGGAGAGCACCAAGTTTAGGGCAGAGGATTTTAGGACAGTGAAACCCTTTTGCATATCACTAAAACAGTGACACTTGGCTCTTAATCCCTCCAACCCCTTAGACTGTACATCAGTGAACCCTAAAGTAAACTATCGACTTTGAATGGTAACGGTGTGCATATGGAAAATCAATTGTAACAAACGTACCAATTGGTCAAGAGAGGTTGATAACAGAGTCTGTGTGGGGAGGGGGACATACGGAAAAATCTCTGCACCTTTCAATTTTTCTGTGAACAACAAAAAATAACCTGTTATTAATAACAGTCGTCAGCAAGACACACTATTAAGGAAGGACAAAAAGTAACTGTGAGAAAGACTTAAGGACAGAAATTCTAATTACAGGCGGGACTTAGAGAGCATGAAGATTTGGGGTCCTAGTTTGTGTTTTATGGATTCTGTTTTGAAATATTCACCAACCCTTCTTTGTGGGCAAACAATGGCACTCTGAGTGAGGACAAAGCCTTGTGGATTGTGGCATGGAGGCTCTAGTCCCAGAGTAGTTATAAAGACAAATACTTTAAAACATTTTTGTTGTCTGTTGTAATGATATGTTGGTCTCTAGTAATTTGTAGATAATAGGACAGTAAACATGCATACCTTAACATTACAGGAGATCTGTATTTCTCTTAAATTCCTGGACTGCTTGGCTATTTTTATAACACAGCGTAAACACAGTCAGGAGTATTTACATTTTTACACTGCAGTTCAATGGGAAAATATATTTGTTGGATCCCTTCATCCCCTAAGCTTCTATTGTGTCAATATTTCTATTTTTCAGTGTATTTATTTATTATGTGGGGGGAGCAGATACTGGGGTCACAGGACAACTTGCAGGAATTGGTTCTCTCCATCCACCGTGTGGATTCTCGAGATAAAGCTCAGGTCTCCAAGCTTGGTGGCTACTTCTCTGTAAAGACTTCACCATTTCCACAGTAAAAATCCAATTTTATGTTTTATTTATACGCTGGAAAATGATGGTACTACAACCTGATCACATCTATAAGCTGTGCATTGAAAAACGAGTTTGCTAAGCTTCAGCCTTCAATTTGTAGGACAACTATGGAGCTTAGAAACATGGAAACCCAGAACAGGGCATGCATGATATATTGTCACACAGTTGTGGTCCCACTTTGAGATTGAGGGGAATATGTTTTACATGACTTTGATAAAATCTAGGCGTTCCCACACTTTCCAAGTGACACGTTCACGCTGAAAGGCTGTGGCACTTGTCAAGTGCTTCAGCTCATATGACATGCCCCTGCTAATTCGGTGGAAGACACTGGCTGATTTTCACCAGGGGTCCCCTCCTCCGTGCCCAGAAAAGGCACAGCTAGCTCTGGGTTTCCATTCTTATTTATCCTCTGTAAGCTGGATTCAATTTACTAACATATTCTTGATAATTTCATATACATTTTTACTGGATGTTGATTCTAACTTTCTTTATTTTTGTTTAGTTTTAGTATCAGGTGAATGATGAACTAAATAAACCAAACTGTAGAGTGTTCTCTCTTCTATTTTTCTGAAAGGAACTACAAAAACAAACAAACAAAAAAAAAAAAACGATGGCCTACACACAGTATATTTAATTCTCTCCTAAACATTCATAAAATTCACCAGTGTATCTATAAATTTGAGTGAGGTTGTTATTTGTGTTGTTTGTTTGTTTGTTTTATAGAAATTTAGTTGAATTGTAGTTATTTCACCCTGATAGGCTTCAGAGAATTTATCAGTAAAACTATTTCAGCCTGAAATTTTCTAGAAATTGAGGGCTTCCCTACATATATACAATGTGGGGTTTTTGGTTTGGTTTGGTTTGGTTTTTTCAATACAGGGTTTCTCTGTGTAGCCCTGGCTATCCTTGACTCACTCTGTACACCAGTGTCTCAAACTCTGTATACTCTGTACACCAGGGTGGCCTTGAACTCACAGAGATCTGCTGCCCCTGCCTCCCCTAGTGCTGGGATTCCAGGCGTGCACCATTTTTATACAATGTTTTGATCAAACGAGTCCCTCTTTTCTCCCTAACTTTTCCCCATCCCCTCTTTACCTCCCAATTTTATGTGAACGCTCCCAGAAAGATTAAAAAACAAAACTAAACAAAACAAAACAAAACTGAGTTCATTTAGCGCTTGCATGTGCGTGGGTGTAGGACCATTTAGTGGAAAAACGGAGCCATTCAGGAGCTGCATCCCTGAAAAACAATTTATTCTTCCCCACCCAGCAGCCATCAGTTGCCAGTCTCTTCTTGAGGAGGGGTAGACTTTCTGAGCCCTTCCCCTGCTCGGGCTGAGGCTTTTGCTTGGTCTTGTGCTTACAGTCTCAAACGCTGTCCGTCTGCGCAATGGTGCCAGCGTGTCCAGCAAACGCTTTCTCTCCGCTGCCCCTGGCTCTTACAGTCTTCCTGTCCTTTGTAAGATGACCTCTGGGCCTTGAGGGAGGGGAGTGATACGGAAGTCCCATTTCAAGCTGAGCGCTCCTGGAAAGTTGTACACCGGTTGCCAGCATCTAAACAGTGGATTATAGTTTTGTTCCGTGACTCTTTGGGTTATCTACTTGAATCAGTTTGTTAGTTGCTCTTTTTTTTGCGAATTGGTCCAATTCATGCAAACTGCTGTTTATGTAGACAGAGTACTTCATTGTCTTCTCTATCTTTCCTGCATATTAGCAAACTGTGAATTTAACCTTTTGCACTTTGATGGAGAATTTGCAGTCTTCCTGCCCCAGCTTCAGGAATTGCAGGCCTCTCCCCCTCCGCCTCCCCAAAAGCTCCCTTCCTCCCTTCTTCCCTTCTTCCCCTTCCAACATGCTCCTCCCCCTTCCTCCCTCCCTCTCCTCCTCCCTTCTTTCTCTTACTCCCTGTCTTTTTTTTTTGTTGGAGGTTTATCAAATTTATTGATTTTTTTTCAAAAAATTATCTTCTGCGTTACTGGCTGTCTTTGGGTTTTCAATTTTTCAGTCACACTGATACTAATCTTTTATTATTTCTTGGCTTCTGTTTGCTTTGAGATTATTTTATTCTTGTTTTTCCAGTTTCATATAAGAAAACTGTTGGCGCTAGATTGGCAGGTTTCTTCCAGTATAATCCTGAAGGCCAGAAAAATTCTCACTACCCGCTAAAACAGCTACATCCCAGAAACACAAAGCTGGTATATTTTCACTGTGCTTATTTTCAAACCTTTTCTTTTTTTCTTCTAGGATTTCATTTTTGACCTGTGACTTGTATTTTATAAAAACACTTGAACTTCCAAGCATTTGGAGATTTTCCGCTTTTGGAGATTTTGGCTTCTACTTTGATTCCACTTCTAGAATTTGCATCTACTTTAAACATGTGGGATCCCTTTTCTGGGTTAGTGTGCCACCTCGGTGGGCAAGTACTTGAAAGCAGCGGATACCTGGTTTTGAATAAATGTCTATCCAACCCAGTGGGTGGATACTATTCAGCTTTCATAGTTTTTCCAAGTTTAAAAGTTTGTGCCTGCTTTTAAAAAGGAGTAGTGAGGATCTCCTCCTCCTTTGAACTTTGTCAGTTTTTGCTTCGCATATTTGAAGTCCCGCTGTTAATCACAGGTAAACGTATTTTGTATTCTTGATTAAGTGACCCTTTTGTCATTATGTAGTACTCCTCTTTGTTCTTAGTGTTTTTTCTGCTCCATGGCTATATGAACCATAGTTATTAAAATCTCTTTTAAGTTTATTATGATTAGTATTGTTTATAATCATATTATACATTATTATGGTATAGTATTATATATATTAGATAAAATCGATAATTTCAACAATATTGTTAAATATTTTTAAATACATATCTGATCAGCAGATGAACATGAAGAAAACAAAGAGTTTAACCCCCAGTGTTTTTTTTCTGATTATAAATTTTTATTTAACAGAGTTAATTTGTTTCATCTGTTGTGTGCCTTAACATTGCTTTTCAGGTTTTGACCCCAGTTGCAGACACTTTCTGCAACTATGCAGGTTATATTTGCCTTTTAATAAAAGAAAATAAACAGCATAGTATTTAAAAGGCAACTATAACCTCCATGCATGCAGAAAACTTCACAGAAATTCTGATTGTGTTTAGGTTCATTAAGTTGTATAGACTTTGGGTTTAGAAAATTTTGTTGTCTGATGATCTTATTTCTTTGCAAGTATTTTTTTGTTCCTGCAATCTTTTTTTAATTAACTAATTAATTTTACATTGAGATCAAAGTTTCCTCTTCCTCCTCTTCCCCCCTCCCATCACACCCTCTCATCTCCCTCTCTCCTCAGAAAAGACTACCTCCCATGGATATTAACCCTCCTGGGCATAGCAAGTTGTAGCAGGGTAGGGGAGAGGGATTCAAAGGCAGGCAACAAAGGCAGACAGCTCCCGATTCTGCTGTTAGAGCCCCACATGAGGACTGAGCTTCCCCGCTGTCAAATTTGTGCAGAGGGCCCATGCATGCTTCCTGGTTGGTGGTTCAGTGTCTCTGGGCCCAGGTTCCTTGGTTCTATATCTTTTCTTGTGGTGTCCTTGACCTCCCTGGCTCCTTCAGTCCTTTGTCTCCCTCTTCCAGAGATCTCCCCAAGCTCCACCTAATGTTTGGCTTTGGGTCTCTGCATCTGTTTCCATCAGCTGCTGGGTGAAGCTACGCAGATGACAGTTATGCTAGCTTCCCGTCTGCAAGGATAGCAGAGCATCATTAATAGTGTCAGGCGTGGGCTTCCTCTCGTGGCATGGGACTCAAACTGGGCCCCTCATTTATTGACCACTCCCTCAATTCCTGCTCCACCTCTACCCCTGCACATCTTGCAGGCAGAACAAGTTGTGGGCATCAGGTTTTGTGCCTGGGTTGGTGTCCCAATCCTCCATTGAAAGTCTTGTCTGGTTACAGGAGATGGCCGGTTCAGGATCCATATTCACCATTGCTAGGAGTCTCAGCTAGGGTCACCCTAATAGAGTCCTGGGAGTTTCTATTTTCCTAGGTTTCTAGCTTGTTCCGAATATATCCCCCACACACAATGATTCCAGTTCTGTCTCCCCAACTTGATCCTTCTGCTCCTCTCCCCACCCCTCCCCCACCTGATTCCCTCCTCCATCCATCTCCCCCACCCCTTGTCTATTCTATTTCCCCTTCTCAGTGAGATTCAAGCATCTTCCCTTGTTTTGTCCTTTTGACAGTGTCCTTTGCTTTACAGAAGCTTTTCGGTTTCATGAGGTCCCATTTATTAATTGTTAATCTTAGAGCCTGTGCTGTTGGTGTTCTGTTCAGGAAGTTGTTTCCTGTACCAATGCGTTCAAGGCTCTTCCCCACTCTCTCCTCTAGCAGATTTAGTGTATCCGGTTTTATGTTGAGGTCTTTGATCCACCTGGACTTGAGTTTTGTGCAGGGTGATAAATATGAAATCTATTTGCATTCTTCTACATGCAGACATCCAGTTAGACCAGCACCATTTTTTGAAGATGCTGTCTTTTCTTCCATTGTATAGTTTTGGCTTCGTTGTCAAAAATCAAGTGCTCGTAGGTGTGTGGGTTTACTTCTGGGTCTTCGATTCGATTGCATTGATCAATCTGTTTATCAGTGGATTAAGCATCTGACCTTAGGTGTGCTCATGTAAGTAAGGCATTTAACTCTGAAGACAGGTTGGAGACACTCGGTGATCATCTTGGTTCTCTCTCCATCACTGACATGTGATTGCTATTATTTTTTTGTATTGTGCGGCTGTGTTGAAGACAGGCATCTAGTAGGTGGAAATAACCACTGAGCTATCTCTCCAGCCTCCATCATAATCTTTGATACCCATGGAGGACAATGGCAGGACTAGCCCATGTTAGCCTCAACCCAATGACGTTGTCAAGGAATTAGCTGTCACAACTAGCTTTGTGTCTTTTCTCTCCACAGACCAATAGCCAGCCAGCTTAGTATCACATCAAATCTCTTGCTCCACTGCGCTCTCCTGAGGGTGACAGCACATGCCTGTATCCCCAGAATTCCGGGAGACACACTGAAATAGCTCTGGGACTCTGCCAGCCTCTGTTCTGCTTAGTTGTCTGAGCTTCCTTTATCTGTGTGCCAGGGCCCTGAAGGTCAAGCCAGGAGGCTGAACCTGCTCCCGGTCCGCTCTTACCAGCCTTGTTGCCCTGGGGCTGTGTCCAGCGCTTTCTTCATTCTGTAACAATTCTTAGAAAGACGTGTCCTTGTTCCAAGCACTCACACTTCCCTGTTCCAAAGAAGCTTGTGTCCTTCTAGATCAGGTCCTCCTTGTCAGTACACTGGTCTGAATCTGGTTGTATGTTCTGTTTGTATGATAAGACAATTCTCTCATGCCTCATGCTTGTTATATATCTGCTTTCTCCTTTAAGCATGAAATAGCATTTGGGAACAATGTATTAGATAATGGTGATGAAAACAAACCATTTTTCTTGTTCTTTTTTTGTGATAGATATCAGTTGTTTCTTACTACCTGAAGTATAGCTCTTCTGCAAATAGGACCTGCTTTTCTTTCGAAACCTCTCTGTTAGTGTCACCAGAGGGAAGCTCATCAGCTATTTCACCAATGAGGGACAATATAGCGCTCTATCACCAAGGCTTAGCTGATACCTCACTCCCCTAGTAAATACTGCCTCGCTGTAAGGAAGGGCATACAACTCAGTCTCATGGCATGCAATTCTCAAACTCTCATTGGAGTTGTTAAAAATGGGAGTTCCTCTTCCAAGGCATGCTGGCAGGTTAAGACAGGCCTGGAGGTAAGAGAAACCTTGGTGTTATCACTAGTAAAGACCTAAGTGTGTGCAGACTCCAGAGAGAAGAAAGTCAGGATAGGAGGTGCAGACAGCAAGCTCCTGACAACCCCTAACAGCCATCAGCATAGAGCCAGACGTACAGTCAGATTCCCACAGATCCTTACAGGAGAGCAATCAACACACTGTTCCATTTTAAGTGAAATCCATGAAACATTTTACAGTGCATGTCTGAACAGATGGTGACTGTGATGAACACTCAGCTTATTCGTGGATTAAGATTGCTACACCAGTGTGCTGCCGCCAGGCATTTGATATCGGACACAGGTTGGAGACACTTGGTGATTGGTCCTGTCTCTCATCCTGTCTTCCAGCTGTGACTGTTACTATCACAATTTCAGCGCTTACTGTGCCCATACACTGTTATATTTTGTTTCCTATTTATGTACCTTTAAATTTGTTCTATAGAATTTTTACATTTCATCGTGTTGTCAAATTACATAGCTCTTTCTACAGTTTTTCTCTTATCCAATGTTAGGTTTGGGGGCTTGTCGTTGACAGATTCCGCTCTTTGTTCATTTAAAGTGCTGTATTTTGTGCCCCGTGAATCTACATATTCATCTGGTCTTTTCTTTGCTATTTTTGTAGGCAATCACAGTTTTCTACCCTAAAATACGGCACTTTGACATGATGGTTATTTTGATCTGAGAACATTTGAAATTCGACAGAGGCAGAAGTCCTCCTTCCCAGAACTGCTCTTCTATGGTTAGAAGCAGAAACAAAGGCTGCTATAAATACCCTTTCCTGAAGAAGTCTTATGGCCAAAAGAAAATGGAGACTTAGTCAGAAGCAGAGTTTTAGTAACCAACCAAATAACCACAGCCACAAAACCCCATTTGTCTTCTCTCCATATTTACCTTCGGATAATTTCATCCCTCAAAAACCTAAAAAGCCTCTTTATCCTATCACACTTCCACTAATTTAATATTCTTTGTCAATGATATAAAAACCTCAAGCCACCCCTATGAGCTACTCACGTGTGTTGTCACGTGTGTAAGCCCACTACATACGTGAATAAACTGTTTCCTTCTTAATAATACAATCCTTTGGTCAGTCCAGTATACAGGGACTCAGCCTAGGAATAAGAAAGAAGGGTTTTATCTCTCCTATTTCTGATGCTTTGTTAATGACCCTTGAGATATATTTTGTCTGGCTTCTCCTTACTCTTCAACCAAAGATTCTTGATCAGTCCATCCAAGAAATCTCTAAAAGCCCTCATGTATCTCTTCCCTCCTGGCTGCTTAAAACCCAGCATCATTGTCTTTCTTGGCAAAGGATGGTCTCTGGATGGCAGTCGTAAAGTGCCTGTGTTATCCAGGAAGAGCCGGAGGTAAATTCACCAGTCTGCACAGGGAGATTGTTTTCACTGCATTGTTGTTACTCTGGGTAGCTTTTCCTAGAAGGCAGGGCCCCGGGAGAACAGGAAGTGACTTCATGCGGACACTCAGCTGGATATGACTGGAGGAGTCCAAGGATGGCATAAGAGCACCAGGCCCCTAAGAAGGTCTACCAGCTTTGCCTCAATTCAAAGCAAGCAGTGACGACTTAGAGGCGGTAGGAAGCAAACAGGCCTGACTTCAAAGCTCCGCTCACTCACCGGGTGATCGGAGGCAAGCCATCTCAGTTCTCGAGCCTCGGTTTGTTCCTTTGCGACGTGAAAGGAGTCATAGCACGGTCGATGCGCCCTGCGAGAAGACGTAAGGAGCATGCGCAGTGGAGTCCCCAGGAGGCACTGGCTGTTTTTCTTGTGTAGTCAGCCCCACCAGTCATGATAGCCACCAATATCGGCCATTCTGCACGGGTTCTACCTCGGAGACTTGAGCGCTGTTTGCGTTGAGACTATCTTGGCGCTGGGCTTAAAGGGAAAAGTTCTTCAGGGAGCCTGCTTTTTCTAGCAAAGGTATTTCTTCAAAGTCTGAAGTGGGAGTAAATAGCCCAGTGTGATACCCATTCTGTCCTCAACACAGACAAATATACAGTTAAAATGAACATGAAGGCCAAGTAAAATAGGAGAAAAAAATTAAAGTAGCCTAAAGAGAAGGAAACAGAAAGAAAAGCGGACGTTACAAACACTTTACTGTCATGAAATGCCCCCTAGAGGCTACTGTTTAGCTCCCAGTTTGGGGGATAGGGGGCTCAAAGTCCAAGCATCACAGCAAAGCTTCACGGCAGGGGCTTTCCCGTGGCAGTATGATCTCGAGGTGTGGGTGGCAACAGTGGAACTCTGGGGCAAGAACAAGAGTGTTACGTCTGGGACTAACGGTGGAGAGACCCCGGAAGGGCGGGGTGGCTGCTTTTAAAACACTCCTCGTGCAAGAACTAGCAACAATTAGCAAGGGAAATACTAAAGAACTAAGCCCCAGTGACGGGGACCCCAGAGAGCACACTTAAAGGTGGTAGTGGGGCCCCAGCCTCCTTCTCTCTTTCCTTGGTTTCCATGAGTTGACATCCTCACCAGGATGCCCTGCCTCACTCATCACAGTCCCCAAAGTCATAGTTCTGTTACGGGAGCTTAAGATGTGCACGGCTCCCTGCTCAACCAAAAACCTGGCAGACTGAAGCTGGTGGAAGAAAATAGATTATTAAAGGCAGCCGTGGGAGAAAGTAGAAGATACTTTTCCTAGAAAATCTCCACCTTCAGGGCTTTCCGGGTAGAAAGAGTGTGCTAGGAGGAAAGAGGTGAGGAGGACATCAGTGCAAGGAGAGGGTCCTCATTCAGAGGGGCTTGCTCTGTCTAGGCAGGGACACTGCAGTGAACTTTTACTTCCTGTGGCTGGTTAACTGGAACCTAGGGAGGGCTCCTTTTAGAACAAATGATTAGGAGGAGGGCAAGATTAAAACAAACAAAAACTCCCAGCATGGTAGTGCATGCCTGCAATCCCAGCACTTGGGAAGGCAGAGGCAGGCAGATCTCTGTGAGTTCGAGGCCAGCCAGATGATATTAGCTGACAGCTCTGAAACCGTAAACCACAATAAACCTTCCCTCCTGGCTTGATCTCAGGGTTTTTGTCACGGTGATAGGAACCTGGCTAACAGAACCTGAAAACAATTGAAGGGTCTTTGGTGCTGGGGAGAGAACCCCACCTGAGACTGATATGGAGGGCCATCTAATAAGACAGCCCAGAACAGGGTTCTGTCCCCCTTGACCCCCTACTCAACAATATTAATACAGCAGCTGCATTTTCAACACTCAGATAAGCTTTTTTGTCTGGACACGGATCTTGCTACGTCACCCTGGCTGGCTGGAGCTTGAGACTGGGTGCAACAGTCATAAAACTGTATTACTCAGTGCAGAGCTCTTTGTCATTGAAAATATTACACCGATGGTAAAGGAACAGAGCCTCCTGAAACGCTTGTAAGATTCTATTTCTTGTTCTGGATGCTGGTTACACAAGTACACCCAGCTTATAAAAGTTAATAGCCACATACACTTGCGGATTATGTGCATGTATTTTGTGTTTCAGTACTTGAAAAATTAAAACTTTTTTTTCTTTATTTCAACATACTTGTAGAAGTTGCTTGTAGAGTCTTATCAGAGAAAAAACAACTGTCCATGCTGAATTCTACTTACAGAGCTTTGGGGGAATCATGAAAACAAACAGCGGGTTAAAAAGAGAGAGAGATTATCCAGTCTTGGGCAGCTCTTCAGAGCTGTGAGAGTGAGCACTTTGACAAAGAGATGAGCAGGCCTCCAAATGAGCAGACGTTGCTCCTCCATGAGAAAGTGGCAAGCTACTCCCAGTTCTCTAAGTCCTAAAGGGGGAAGGACACAGGGATAAGAGAAGATGTGTTACCAAGAGGCAGTGGATGACGCTTCTGGGGTAGATTTGAGCCCTGGAGCAAGATGCTTAGAATTGAGAGTGCCTCTGGAAGATGTCCTAGCCACGGGACTTTTAAGAAAATGAGTGTTTATGCTGGGGTTTCATGCAGAAAATAGTGAGGTCCCGTCATTCATCAGCCCCAAGCTTGTTCATTTATCACAACTTTCTTCCAGAAGTTAACTGAGGTTCCTTCCACGGGAACTAAATCAGTTTCTTCTTTGTTCTTTGTCTGCGATGGCTGACAGGAACACACCCCAGTTCCCGCCTCTTAAAGTCACACAGGGAGGTCAATGCACTTCTGGTGCACTGCCCCGCACAGAGGACCTAGCCCCGTGTGGACCTTCAGGATGCACTCAGACAATAACAGCATCCACTGCATGTTGGTGATTTACAGATAGACTCTTAAACAACAAACCAGAAAAGTACAATTTTGATATAAAAATGACTTTGGGTGTTACAATATGCCTGATTCTGACATGGGGACAGTTGACTGCTGTTCTCACCTTCAGTGTAACAGATCCGTGTGTCCTGGGCACTAGTGGTGTGAGACAGCAAATCTCCAGGACAGAGAAGCAGAGCTCCCTCCCTTGGGAAGCTACATAAACTCTCCAAACCCGTTTCTTCTGTGAAGAGGAAGAAAGACGCCTCCATGAACACGTCAGCTGGGGTGGGAAATGAGAACGTATTTGAAGCAAGTCTTTCAGCAGATAACAGGTAGTAAATGCCCAACAAATATATGTTTCTTCCTTCTCTTCCACAGGATTGAACACAGAAATATGTTCTAAATTATCGAGTGTCACCAAATACTACTGATGTTTCAAGTTTGCTAGCTGATTATATGGATTATATTCTATGATTATATTCTTTCATAGCCATGCCTTCTAAGGAGCAGACAGAGAACACTGTTGAACAAAAAATTTAATGGGTGGCTTTCATGCAGTACTTTTAAATCCAGAGCAATTTTGTCTTCCAAGCATTGTTCAGTACAGTCTACAGACCCTTTGTGTTATCACAACTTGTGGAAAAAGTCTGGCAGGTCAGGATGCTGCTAAGCATCCTACAACGAGCAGGACAGTTTCCCACAACAAAGAGGTACCCTAACTCAAGCATTACCTTGGAACCCTTTGGTGGTAAGGCAGGTTGGTCGGGTCAGCTTGGATGCCGTTCTGCAGAGTGCCCACGCACATATCAACATTGATCCTCGGCAGAGAGTCCCTTCCTCAGCCCAGGGAGCCGCAGAAAGGGAAATGAGAAAATTCCCTCTAACCGTGACCCTGTGTTCACCTGCTCAGATCACGAGCTTTTTATACGGACGAAAGATGTGTTTTCTGCCCTGGAAGGGTCTAGAGACTGTCTCTCCCTGGACAATCGTATCCACACTGCATTCCAAGATACATCACATTTCAGAAAATAGTGCTTACTATTGGGAAGACCTGTCCCGTCTGGCTGGTGCACGGAACTAAAGTGCACAGTCCCCAGCCCAGCCACGACTCAGGACCCGGGTGGACATGATACCATAAAGAAGAGTAAGAGGCCTCCTTCCTACTGCCCGAACCTTCACTTTCAAAGTCACGATGAGAGACTCAGGGCCGTGGCGGGGCTGCTAAGAAGCATTTCTGTTCCCACACCACGAGGCCCAGACCATCGCAGTTTCTAATCTAACGGAGGGTGTGGTTAGCAGCTGTGTGAACCGAGCCACTGGCATGTTCCTGTTCGGCCTCTCCCTCTCCTGCTGTCCTCCCACCACTGCTGATTACAGGCTCCACCAACAAGGTCAGAGCTGTGTCCACAACAAAGGATGCTGGGAAAACAGAGTGCAATCAACAGCCGACTCATAGTTTGTCTGTGATCTACTGTGTATTTTCACAGCTTGTTCCTTTTTTTGATCTTTCCAACAACCCACAGGGAACATATGTATCACCAGCCCTTACTTAGTCTACAGATGAGAAAGAACCAGCCCCTCCAGACCTGTGAGAGTCTCATTCTATGCCCCGTAACAACGACAACAAGAAAAAGGACTACAACATTCTAAGAGTTCTCTGTGCTACAGTACGAGAAAGTCAAGAACGGTGTTGCCGCTTTCCCTCCTGCTCTCTGACTTTGGTTCACTTGCCTCCATTCAGGAACATAAAGAGAACTGAGGCTGCTGACCTGGCATGGCCCTCACACCTCAGAGGAGGCCCAGCACCCCTCACTGGAGCAGTGTCTTAGTGCCCTATCTACTTTCTGCTGAAATGTGGGCTCCTGGTTGACACGGAGGGGAGGCGGTCATTATTTCAGCTGTACGCCTGCTGGGGCGGAGCCAGGCTCCTGCAGACAGCACCAAGCCCGAGGCCTCACAGGTCATCCTGATTTCACTCAGTGAGCCTAAAAACAACAATGACAACAGAGCGCCAAGAAAACCCATGAATGCAGGAAGACTTGTTGGGGGGGAGGGGAGGGAGGAGAAACAGGAGGGGGCTCAGACGGGGTAGAGGGATTAGAGGGGGCATTTCGATTAGAGAGGTTCATCAGAATCAGGATGCACACTAGGTATTCATGAAACTGTCCAAGGACACACTTCACAGAAGCTTTAAATGCCTTTGTGGAACTATTCACCTTCTAAAACATTAACACATACCTATCAGCTCAGGTGATCTCTTCACAGGCTAATTCCTCTTGCCTCATTCCGCCTGTTAGTCGTATTTAAACCCACTGCTGCCGGCTAATGCGCTGCCTTCAGGATGATTAGAGAACTGAAGATTGTTTAAGATTTGCTGGGTCATGACCTCAATGTATTTACTCCCTGTACGGACAGCTACATACTCTTCCCAGAAAAGTTCCAGTTCCCTTAACTTCCTTTTACCTGACTATTCACTGTAATTGTACTCCGGGAACATACAGGTCTTTTTGTTTGACTAGAATTGCAGAGATGTGTTCATTTCTGTTAAAGGAAATAATTCTAGTAAAGTCTCTCTGTTTCTGTCTGTCTTTGTCTCTCTGTCTTTGTCTGTCTCTCTCTCTCTCTGTGTGTGTGTGTGTGTGTGTGTGTGTTCTCAGCAGTAATCTCAAGTTTTGTTTTCACTTGTCTTTGGAGGAGTTTAAAAGTTCCTCAGATAACTCAGTACTATTTACAGTCAGATTATATATAGCTGTTAAATTACCGCTTGTCTTGTAAGTATGCAGGGGAAAACCAAGCGAGTGTGCCTGTCGCAGTGAACAGCAAATACATATCTCTAACTTCTACCAAAGAAACTCAGAGTCAGACTACCATTCCCTCTCCCTGCTGTACTTCAGAAGTTCTTGACTTCAAGACACAGAAAAATGCCAAGGGAGTAGATAAGAGTCATTCTCTTATCTAGTATTCTCTGTAACCCAGGAAGGTTCAGCTGGAGAAAATTTCA
This sequence comes from Rhombomys opimus, assembly GCA_010120015.1. Taxonomy (NCBI): domain Eukaryota; kingdom Metazoa; phylum Chordata; class Mammalia; order Rodentia; family Muridae; genus Rhombomys; species Rhombomys opimus. The sequence continues at coordinate 1,779,028 of REGO01000061.1, forward strand.
GAAACGTTTTCTTCTGGAATCTTCAGCTTCGTAGAGAAAGCAGGGAGGTTGCTGTCTCGGACCCAGGAGAGCTCAGCAAGAACACAGCCGAACAAGGTGGCTACTGGGGTGAAGGTGCTGCAGATCAATTGTGCTGTAGCATCAAAACCTTGTCTAGGGTTGAACTACACAGGAAAGACTTCTCTTCTTGTAACTGAGGCATATTTTCTCATCTTTAACCTGTTTTTCTAGGCAAATTCTTGTTTGGTAAGTAAGTTTATTGGTACCAAATGAACTCAGCCAACAACTCTCACCCCGCCCCCCTGGACCTGGACCCCTGTCCTCACCCATGGGCAGGACCCGTGAGAGGAGGACCAGCAAACAACCAGTCTCTTCATCTTTCCATCTTTGTCTCTCCCGTCACACAAATATACATTTTAATTGCAAATGTTATCCATTTATGTGCATGCATGCTTATCCAGTAGCTAAAAATGAACACCCATGTATTAGGAAGGTCAAAAGATAAAAACTTATTCACTTGTGGCATCCTCGTGAGCATTGGTCTTCACCCACTCCACCTCTCCATTAGAGGTCACTGCTCTTCCAGCTTCCACGACAATAATTTATGGCTTTTCTTCACAGTTTTACTATTTGTACTAGTTTCATAATTTTTCCATAAGACACATCTAGATAGCAGGTGACTTTTATTCATCTCATTTCATTCCTGTGTGAAACTCAACTTTCTTCCTCCCCCTACTCCTGTCTTCTCCTTTTTCTTTCCTTTCTTCCTCTTTTCTTGCCATTTTGTTTCTAGTTTTGGTCAATCTTATCAGTGAATTTGCAGAGAGGATTCCAGTGTGTGTGTGTGTGTGTGTGTGTGTGTGTGTGTTTAGTGTATGCCTAAGAGTGAAAGAGTTGTATGGCTTGGTCTTCTTGTGGGACTTCTAACAGTGGGAGTAGGGGCTGTCTCTGACTCTGTTGCCTGCCTTTGGGACCTTTTTTTTTTTCCTACTGGGTTGCCTTGTCTCGCCTTAATAGGAGAGCAGGCACCTAGTCTTACTGCAACTTGTTATGTCATGGCTGGTTGACACCCATGAGAGGCCTGTTCTTTTCTAGAGAGAAATGGAGGAGGAGTGGGTGAGGGTGGGAAAAATGGGAGGTGGAGGGAGGGACTGGGAGGAGAGGAGGGAGGAGAAACTGCAATCTGGGTGTAAAAGAAAGAAAGGAAGAGAGAGGGGGAGGAGGGAATGGGGGGGAAGGAAGGAAGAAAAGAAAGAGCAAAAAGAAAGGAAGAAAGAAAGAAAAAAGGTACTTATGAAGAAAAAAAAAAAGAAACTTCTTCTGAGTCATGGGGTGAGCGAATCCTGAACATTACCATAAAGCTGAGACAGTCCCCCGAAGCCGTCACACCCGTTTAAGTCTTCTCCAATATGCACGTTGGTTCTTGCAGTTCTGCCGCCTTGCCAGCTCTTAGATTATCCTTTTAACCGTCGTGGTAGCTAGCTTTTAGTCAATGTGACATCCTCCTGAGAGTCGCTGAAGAAGGGAGAATCTATCACTTTTCTTCTTCTCCTTTCTCTGTCGTGGAGATGGGTGTCACCAAGGAGCCCGGCTGTCCTGGAACTTGATATGGAGCCAGGCTGCTCCAAAGTCACAGGGATCTGCCTGCCTCTACCTCCCAAAAGTTGGTGCCACCACGCCAGGCTCTCTCTTGCCATTTTTTTAAAAAAAAAAAAAAACATTGGTATCTCTTTTCTCAGAAATTCTAAACTTTCTGAGCACCAGTTCCCTGTCAGTTCTATAAAAAAACCACTCTCTCCATAATTACATATTTTCACTGTTTTTATTTTTTTAAATGAAACTCAGTTGCAATTTGTTGAATTTTTGTACATTTTCTGTTATGAGATTTGGAGATTTTAATGTATTAGAAACCCTTCCTTTAAAAAACAAAAAGAGGGGAGTCACCTCTAGTGTCTTATAAAATGCAATTGCTTTGGTATTCCTATTTCTACCTGTATCTGACTAGATTTCATTTCTGTGCACCAGTTTCGCTTGCCTCTCTTGCTGTGGGCATCCACTCCCACACGCTGACTGGGAAGCTTCTGTCTCCCACCATCCTGTCACTTGCGTTATACAGTAAGATCTGTGTAGAGAGGCAAACGTTTATGAGATTTCTGCCCCGATCCACTTGCCCTTTGCTATTGGCTCCGGCACCACCCTTCCACCATGACCCCAGAGCTTTGGGAAGCACCTACCAATGCGTTTGAAAAAACGACCCGTCCTGCAGTTCCTTCAGAACAGCTTGGCTCGCCGCAGCCTTTGTATTTTGCATACAAAAGCTAAATTTATAGTTTTGTCTTTTTGCACAAATTTTGGGAACAAATTTTCATGGTCCACAAGTGCATGTATTAGATTTGTTCTTGAGATTTCACTGATCATAGGTTTTTTGAGAAAAATAACCTTTGTGTTATTGAGTCTTTTGATTCATGAACAGTGGTAAGTTATTTCCATTGGTTTTGTTTGTTTGTTTGTTTTGGGTTTTTTATCCTCAGTTAAGCTTTGCAGTTTTCCTCATAACGATTCCATTTGCCTTGAGTAGGAATTAGTCATAGGTAATTAAGCTCAATGCTGTCATAGATCACATTTTTAAAGGCTTTATTTTTCTAGCTCCTTCCTGATTTCAGACACACAAATGAACTTCATCCATTACTTGTCTGTAGTCCCTTAGCTCCGATATTTGATCTCGATTTCAATTCATCTGCAAACCCAGCCACATCCTGGCGGCTTTGCTTCTGTCTTTACCATCTTCCTTATCATGTCCCTCCTGCTGTGCTGCTCTGCTGGAGACCACTGGTACGAAGTGGCTGAAGAACTGAAGCTGCACACTGTGATTTTTTTTTTCTCTTGAAGCCCAGGAGACATCTGCAATGGTTGCAAGCTGCCCAGGAAGCTTTTGGGTGGTGTTTTTGGAAGGCTACAAATACATTTTCTTGCATTCCACAATTGCCGAGAGTTTTGTGTTGGAAATGGTAGCAAAGCCGATGAATTCCATCTTCAGGACCTTTCTGAAGTTTTAGTTACATAGTAACCTACAGCCTTTGCCAACAGATTTTTCTAATTGATTTATTCACATCTGAGCTGCATTTTCATCCCAATCCTCAGAGGTGATAGCTTATCCTGTTTACACAGTACTTGAGTTGGTTTGCTAGTGATTTTTCCTTCCTGTATCATCTGTGTTAGGTTTCCGTGAAGAGGTGTGTTAGCTGGGCTTTTATTGCTGGGCAGAGGCAGCAGGACCACGGCAAGTCTTACAAAGGAAAACATTTGCATGGTGCTGAGCAGACAAACAGGGTGCTGGAGAAGGAGCTGAGCGTCCTGCGACTGTGTGTCACATTGGCTGGAGCTTGAGCACTAGAGAGCTCAAAGCCCGCCCCCACAGTGACACACTTCCTCCAGCAAGGCCACGCCTCCTAATAGTGGCACTCTGTATGGGCCAAGCGTTCAGATATGTGGCTCTGTGAGGGCCAAACCTATGCAAACACTACAGTAAGTCACTCTGACTTCAGGCCATGGGCCTTAGTATTCTCGCCCCTCTTATCCTGGATAGATTGTTTCATAAGCCATAGCTTTCCCCTGCTTCTGAGGCTCTCTGCTCCTCTCTGGGTCAGGCACAAGTTCTTTTCGCTCTTGGTTGTAACACCACTCAGTGGCCTCTCGTGGTCTTTGTGAAGCATACTCAGCCTTTGGAGGTCACTGCCTCCTTCTGCCATGCCCAGGAGAGGGCCTTTCCTGCATGGAGGTGAGCTGGGCCTTCGTTATGAAGGTTTAGCATTCAGAGCACAGGCGGGCCTTCCCCAGTGTCAGGGCTGTGAGACTGGTGTTTAATTGTACAGTCTCTGCTACTGTTTTGTGTTGGTCTGTGTGTCTTCTCTGGTATTTAACGGGGTTTACTGAAGAGGTCACATCACACATTATCTGCTCTCACATTCTTCTTATCTTTGTCCAGTGTCTCATTACTCACAGTTTCATTCAGACAGGAAAGTCCAAAGAATTTTGGAGGCAAAGTCTATCTGTATCTCACCATCTAGATTCTCCCAAAGTACTGAGTTTACTTACTAATGTTAATTTTAATTACTTGCTATAATGTATTTGAGCTTAGTTCAAATAAATCATTATGGACATCCTCAGGCTCTGAGGATTATATGTGTTCTAAAATAGCAATGATCAGAATAATCAGAGAAATAGAAAACAGGAATATATGTGATTTTTATTTTTTATAGCTGGCCACAGTTACTTGAATTTCGGATTACTCACTTCATTTTGTAGACAAAAATTGGTCATATGGAGGAGGACTTTGCAGCCAGTCCTGAAGATACCTGATAAAACAGGGTCGGATGAAAGGGGAGGAGGTCCTCCCCTATCAGTGGACTTGGAAAGGGGCAGGGAGGAAACGAGGGAGGGAGGGTGGGATTGGGAGGGAATGAGGGAGCAGGATACAGCTGGGATACAGAGTTAATAAAATGTAACTAATAATAAAAATAAATCTAAAAATGCAAAACAACAACAAAAACAAAAAAAATTGGCCATATGAATTAAGAAGAGAGAAAGTGAACTGGGTTTTAACTAGGCCTGTATTGAATTCTATAAAACAGCATTTAATTTTAGAATTCAAAGGACCACCCTGTATAGACTTTAGAAGTATTGTTATGATATCGTTGTGTGTGTGTGGTGCGTGAGTTTGGTGCCATTGAGCACATATGGAGATGAAAGGACACAGTTGGGAAGTCACTTCTCTCTCCCCCTCTTTTCATTTCTGCTGCCCTGAGTGCCTGAGGCTGACAAACGTGGACAATTCTTTGATCTCTGCCTCCCGCCTCTGCACAGCAGGCTGTTTGTGTGGGTTCCAGGATGGAACTCAGATCATCAGTATGGCACCTGCCCGGGCATCCCACTGACCCTGCGTCAGGGATCAACCCCAGGTCTTCACACATCCCTCAGAATGTCTCTACAACTGAGCTGGACACCCAGTCTCCTGTAGACATGTTGTCGTCATGATTAGTATTATTATTATTATTCCTTTTATGTGCATTGGTGTTTTGCCTGCATGTGTGTCTGTGTGAGGGTGTCAGATTCTGGAGTTACAGACAATTGTGAACTGTCATGTAGGTGCTGGGATTTGAACTCTGGCCCTCTGGAAGAATAGCCAGTGCTCTTAACCACTGAACCATCTCTCCAGGCCTGTACCTAAGTTTTAAAGAAATTACCTAATGCCGTAATGTCGTGCTGGATGACAGAAACTGGAAGCCCCCACTCTGTCTTTGGTGGCATCATTGCCGGTGTTTTATGGCCTGGACGAAGTTGCCACAGCTGAACCTGTAACTCCAAGTCCATCTGCTTCTTGGTGAGGGGCGGGGTGGGGGGCGGGGAGGCATGATCCCCAAGGCCGTGAAAAGGTGTGCTTGCATTCCAGTCTCAGCCAGCATGTGTTTCGTATGAAAGCTGCGCTGGCCATGTCCTTCCGCTTTACCTTTCCCCTGTAATATTGCTTTTGAGACATCCCAGCAGAGGCCGCAGAGCTGCCCGGCTCTTACACAATTCCCTGCATCTGATTATTATTTTTTAAATTGTATTTCCCTGGCACACGTTACAAAGAAGTTTTCCTGCAGATCCAACCCAAAAGCTACAACAGAGCCAAGGTTCATTTCCGCCT
>REGO01000061.1:1790882-1965209 GCA_010120015.1 Rhombomys opimus
CTTGTTAGACACTCAGAGAGCTAAAAATTGTCTCGTAAATACCCAAGAAGGCAGATGGAATCTGCCAGTCATTTCTGAACAGTTTAAAATTGAAAATTGCTACTCGGGTCAAGATCCAGCAGCTATTTATTTTTGTTTTAATGTCGACCTCGTTTCATACCAATAGTTCATTTTATTATGAATATTTTCCTTGCTATGGTTTCATAATGTATATGGGTATGATTGCAAAACATTTTCAACAAGAACAGAAAATAACGGATAATGTTTTCCATCTGCAACATGGTCTGTCCCCAAAAGAACTGTTGGCTCCGCAAACTAAGGCAGCAACTCCTCAAGTGCGCACGGCAGAAACACGAATGTCTAATGAGTTCATCTGGGCCGTTGCTTATACGTCTTCGTAAAAGCTACCATATGCTTCCACACTGCCATTATCACAATTAGTGCCTGGATGTTGTCACTTCCAAAGCTTCACTCTGGAAAGGTTGTTTCAAAGCCTGTCATCATTTTAATTTATTTATAGAAAATACACTGTCATCGGGGAAATTGAAACTACTGCCTTAGCTAACGGCATCCTTCTAAATATCTAATTTCTAAGATTAAGCTGGGAGTTCTGAAGGCTCCATCTTTCATTAGTTTTAATGGAGCTGCTGCAAAGTGTTTTGTTTGCTAGGCTAGTTCTCTAAAAGAATCAAAACCAATTAAAAAAATATAAAACCAAGAAAGGTGTCTAATGGCCACCACAGACTGTCTCTGAGGCGAAAGCTGTGTCCTGGATCCCTGTGTCCCCACCCTTTTCTGTCCTCCCCGAAAAAAAAGTGCTAGAGGAACAGGACAGAACAGAGAAGCCCTGGAACTCCTTCTGTAGATGTGTCATCACCATCTGGGCGCAGGTGACAGGATTCCCAGACTAGAGCCACTATTCAACAGATTACCAACACTGACAGGATGGCTGCTCAGAAAACAATGATTCATGTTTGGAGCCCTTACTGTCCTGATACAGGCCTTCAGCCCTCCCTGTCAGTATGCCCACGCTTATCTGCCAAGGACGCTGGTGACGTGGCTGTGAATACAGCACCCGGATAGACAGCCTGTGCTAGGACACAATGGCAGTTCTTTAAATATTTTGAATGTTTTAGTGTGTGTGTGTGTGTGTGTGTGTGTGTGTGTGTGTGTGTGTGTTAGATTTGTGCATGTTTGTGGGGGTATGTACACATAGATGCAGAGGCGGAAGTCAGGTGCCCTGCTCTACCTCTCTCAGCCTTATCTTCCTGAGTCAGGGTCTCCCACCGGACCTGCAGTTCACAAGCTCCAGCGACCTTTCTGTCTCTTACTCAAACACAGCACTGCAGGCATACCTTGGGTGTCCCTGGCTTTTCCGTGAGTAATTGTATTGGAATGTATGCCTTCATTTGTGGCAATTTGTGTAAAAATGACCCCCACAGGCTCATCTATTTGAATGCTTAGTCACCAGGGAGTGGAACTCTTTGATAAAATTAGAAGGATTGGGAGGCATGACCTTGCTGGAGGAGGAAGTGTATTCCTTGGGGTGGGCTTGAAGGTTTCAAAAACTGTGCCAGGCCCAGTCTCTCTGTCTCTGTCTCCGTCTCTGTCTCTGTCTCTGTCTCTCTCTGTCTGTCTCTCTCTCTGTCTCTCTCTCTCTCTCTCTCCCTGTTTCTCTCTGTCTCTCTGTCTCTCTCCTTCGGCCTGTGGGTTAGGATGTAGCTCTCTCCTACTTCTTCAGCACCATGCCTGCCATGACTGCTACCATGCTTCCCGCCATGATGATAATGAACTAACACTTTGAAACTGTAAGCCAGCACCAATTAAATGTTTTCTTTTATGAGAGTTGCCATGGTCATGGTGTCCTTCGTAGCAATAGAACAATGACTATGACATCATGTTTGCACCCTGCCTTAGTTTCTTTTCCTGATGCTATAATTAAATACTCTGACAAAACAACTTAAGAGAAAAAACCTTCAGTCCACCGTCAGAACATGAATGTATGCATGCTGGAGGCCGGCTTGCTTTCCCCACTCTACACAGCCCAGGGTGCCCGCCCAGGGAATGGTTCCTCAACAGAGAGGAGTCTCCCTGCATTAATTCACAATACTGCACAGACATGCCCACAGGCCTATCTTCCAAGTGATTCAGGACTCCATCAAGGTGACAGAACTAACCATCCATGCAGCGGTCACTCTCACCCACCAGGCCATCTCTCCAGTCCTGCAAGGACACTTTGTGAATGACCAGACGTAAAGAGCTAAGTTTACTGTTCCATATGCGGCAGGCACCCACGCAGCGCTGACGGCTGGGGACACTGGACACAGGCACACACAGGTATCCACCCGAGGAGCAGTCGGGTAGCTCCTACCAAACACGAAGACTCAACACATTAACATCCTTAAAGCTAGAAAATTGGGGGCTTTGCACATGGCTCTAACAGGCGCGGTGAACATTAATCAGTACAGTAGACCTAGCTCGTTTGTAATATTTCTTAGAGCAGGGTAATACACTAACTGCTATTGTAACTGGTTCAAAAACAAACTGGGGGGGAATGTTCGCAATAAGCTTTACGTTGTGCACGAGGCTACATTAACTTGGTGTAAAATTAATTGTTAATGCTACACGCACTGGAAGCCCCGACAAATCATTCCTCCCTTCACTCCCTCCGAGGAAAAGCAATTGGCTAGGTTCTGTGTAAGCCTAGTCTCTATGAGGCTCACACCCCTCAGCCAAGTCTCCAAGACTGTCTTCTCAGCACAGAATTCACACAGCTCAGCTATAAGTTCATAACATGAAAGTGTCATCAGAAACCCTTAATTAAAAAAAGCAATTGACATGCATTTCCATGCTGAAAATGCCAAATATTCAAAGAATCAACAAAAAAAAAACTGAAACAAGGGGCAAAGAGGAAAAAGGAAAAAAAGGAACCAACGCAAGGGGAAGGGGCAAGCCGGGGGAAAAGGAAGGGAAACAAAAAAAACCAAGGGGAAAAGACGGCAAAAAATAACAAGAAAAAACCCCGGGAAAAGAACCAAGGAAGTCAAAGCCCCTCCCCAACTTTTCCTCCAAAAAAATTAAGGGGGCCGGGTTTAACTGGAACTTAAGTTTGTGCAGGGTGATAAGTATGGATCTATTTGCATTTTTCTACATGTAGACATCCAGTTAGACCAGCACCATTTGTTGAAGATGCTGTCTTTTTTTCCCATTGTATAGTTTTGGCATCTATGTCAAAAATCAGGTGTCCATGCATGTGTGGGTTTATTTCTTGGTTTTCTATTCAATTCCATTGATCCACCAGCCAGTTTCTATGCCAGTACCCTGCAGATTTTATTACTGTTGCTCTGTAGGACAGCTTGAGATCAGGGATGGAGATACATCCAGAAGATCTTTTATTGTCCAGGATTGTTTTAGTTATTTTTGTTTTCCATATAAAGTTGAGAATTTTTGTTTCAAGGTCTGTAAAGGATTGTGTTGGTAATTTGATGGGAATTGCATTGAATCTGTAGATTGCTTTTGGCAGGATGGCCATTTTTATATGTTAATCCTACTGATCCACTAGCATGGGAGATCTTTCCATCTTCTGTTATCTTCTTCTATTTCTTTCTTCAGAGACTTGAAGTTCTTGTCATACAGGTCTTTCACTTGCTTGGTTAGAGTTACACCAACATATTTTTGTTTTTCATGGCTGTTGTGAAGTGTGCTATTTCCCTAATTTCATTCTCAGACCAATTGTCTTTTGTATACAGGAGGGTTACTGATTTTTTTGAGTTAATTTTGCATCCAGCCACTTTGCTGAAGCTGTTTATCAGCTGTAGGAGTTCCATGGTAGAAGTCCAAAGCATCATCTACTCAGATATATAATGAATTCAAGGCAAACCTAGGACACGTGTCTATGTTTATTGTATTGGGGTTGGGGATTTGTAACAAATGTTCCTTAAAATAATAAAAGAATAAAACCTAATTGTAAAATTGTTTCAAACAATCATAATTATGGATCACGTTGTCCTTATTGGGTTCCATGCATAATTAATAATAATTTCCTCAGCAGAAGAATCCCATGTACTAGGAATTACTTTATATATTTCAGAGCTGAGGAAAGTGTGACCCAGAGAAGTTAATAAGCTTTCTCTAAATCACAAGTGCTAAGAGGCAGAGCTGAGATCTGAACCCAGGTATTTTTGTTGTGAAGCCCACACAGGCACCCAAGAAGGCACTGTGGTTTGCAACCTGCAGGAATCAGACTCGCGGACAGAAGGCTGGACCCAAAGCTCTTCCATGAGACTTCTTCCCGGCAGCCATCCTGTCCAGTCGAGTTGATCTTTACACTTTCTGTAGTCCTGTCTCAGCAGGCCTGGTTTGTCCCTTGTCTGTTCCAGCTTGAAGGTGCCTTTAAGCTCTCTAGCTTTCTGCCCCACACGACAACCCGAGTTCAATCTATACGGGAAGCCTGTGCCTTCTCCGTCCTAGGCCAAGTTTGCCTCCTGCTCCCTGGCCCGGCTCACTGCAGCTTCACTTGCTACAGGAAATGAGACGCTCACTTTGTCGCCCGGCTCGAGAGTTCTGCTCTCAGCACGGAGAGCCCTGTACTGTCAGTAAGAACCAGCCAGCTCGCGCTCCCCCAAAGCACATGACAACCCCACGTACTCCGCTCCTGTGCCCAAGCAGTCGCCAGGGGGCAGGGCCACAGGAGAGCGTGGACCTGAGGAGCCGTGATCGGTGGGTCGTGAGTGTGGCCTGCGCCTGCTGTAGCACGCAGGGGCCCTGCAGTCGTGGGAGTCCCCGGAGCACTGTGCGCCTCTGTGGAGCACTGTGGAGCACTGTCTCAGCACGGAGCCCCCATCCCTGGATTCTGCTCAGTGTCTGTCCTGCTCCCTTCCAGTCTTGGGCTGCCCCCTTTTCTTCTTCAGTGTCCACAGTGTTGCGTGGCAGCTCGCTGTGGGCCTCATGTTATTTCCTAAACATTGTGAGAAATTCGAATTCTGCTTTAAAATGCCACAAGGGCAGAAATTAATGGGGGGGGGGAATTATTGACACCCAAGAGACACACAGCATTGGTAACTTAGTTATTGTTTCAAAAGTATCAGTGTGTGCGTGCATTTCTGTGTGGATATGTACTCACTGCCTGTTTCTGTATAAATGGACTGGTACATGGGGATGCCAGAGAGGACCAGAAGAGGGCCCAGGATCTGGAAGCTGGATTACAGGTGGCTGGGAGCCTTCTCAGGCGGGCCCTGGGAGCTGCACTCAGTCTGCTTCAATAGTAGCGAGTGTCCGTGACTGCGGAGCCGCTCTCCAGAGCTCGGATAGCTTGATCGCTAGTGTCGAGGTCTAAGTCACATCACCTCGGATGAAGGGACCAGGCAGAGCCAAATGAGGACACACACAGTTTTCCACCGCAGTGAATGCTCATCAACTGCTGGGTTGTGAACAGCTGTAGCTATCTCACAGCTGTGTTTTGAGAAGAAGCTGACACTGTGACAAATAATGCGGGTACCAGCGCTGGGCGGCCTGGGGGGTTGCCGTGCTGGGGTACTGACTCTGCACCACCAATCCCCGGGAGGCAGAGCCTCTCTCTTTCTAAGATCCGGTTCAGCCAGCTGAGCTCCTAGGGCAGCAGCTACTTCACAGATTTTAGTTGTGACATGGTCTAGTGGGCCAGGAAGGATGAACACAGAGGCAGCAGAAAGCAGGACTGGAGCCTTAAACAGCTTTAAACGCAGAACGCTGCTGCCATCTGGAGGCTGAATTGACAACTTCTTTTAGGATAACCAATGCGAAGTGTCTTCTTTTAAAGTCCAGTAAATGTATTTTCCTAGGCCCTTAGTCTTGCTGCTCAGATTATCTGGAGACTTTATGAACATTCTACAATCCACCCACATGAAAACACAATTAACGTGGCTGAGGACGTGGTTCAGAGGTTAAGAGCACTGGCTGCTCTTCCAGAGGTCCTGAGTTCAATTCCCAGCAACCACATGATGGCTCCCAACCATCTATAATGAGATCTGCTGCCCTCTTCTGACATGCAAGCAGAACACTGTGTACACAATAAATGGATGGATAGATAGATAGATAGATAGATAGATAGATAGATAGAAAAATAGATAGATAGATGGATAGATAGATAGATAGATAGATGAATAAATAAATATTAAAAAAATAAGACTCAATCAACATTAAACTACTGGTATATGTAGTTCCGAGAACTAAGTGATGACGGAAGACATTTAGCCAAGACCAGACAGCCTGAGTGTAGCCGTCCACCCTGCTCTGGTGAGTCATGCCTTTGTCTAGGCATGCTCCCTGTGTCTGCCACCTGCCGTGTTCCCGGAGCAGCCGCCTCAGTTACCACATTGTAGCGCTGTGTCCCAGTTGCCCCTTGTCTGATTTGCTCACGGCCCCAAGGCCTAGGAGTGGTTACCCTTGCCATCCAGGTAAAAGTTCAGAAAGAAGCTGTAGGCCTCCCAAAGCCCACGGCTAAGAGCTGGGAAGCCATGGCTGTTGCCCTTACACGGAGATGGGCCTGTCAAATTTCCTCCTAAATACCTACAACTCTTCTCCTAGATCAGTGATCCTGTCAGAGAGTGAGTGGCTGCTGAGAGCTCAGAGCTAAACACTGCTTCCGTTTCAGCTAGCCCCTTCATGGCCCAAAGGACACCGCAGAGGAAGGGTGGAAGGCCATCCATTGCTCCCCAGAACTCTCTGCGGCGGCGATCGCCTGCACAAGCCCTAGATAAACTTAGATCAACCGGCGGTAGTGGCACACAGCTTTAGTCCCAGCACTCAGGGAGGCAGAGGCAGGTGGATTTCTGTGAGCTCAAGGCCAGCCTGGTCTACAGCATGAGTTCCAGGACAGCCAGGGCTACATAGAGAGAAACGCTGTCTTGAAATCAGGGGAGAAAAATAAACAAAAACTAAAAATAAAAAACCCTTAGTAATCACTTACACAAGAAGATACGAGCGTAGAAAGGTGGCTAGTTGGGAAAGAAAGAGAATTGGGGAAGTGGGGGAGGACAAGAGAGGGGAATGAGAGTGAATTTTATCAGAGTGCCTCAGTTTCTTGTACAAAAGCATCTTAACGACACCCATCTTATGTATAGTGGGCTAATAGCAGTCTTTTAAAAGAGTTTTATAATTTAGGTTTTACCTGTAAACACCGGCTCCTTTTAGGATGAGAATCAACGTTGGCTGTGTTTGTGGAATGTGGATGTCCGATCATTCCTATTTTTTCCCCAGGAATTTGCTTCAGCTGCATATGCCCGACTGTCATGTCCACACTCGTGCCCCCCGGCCTGTGTCACTGGTCTGTGTGCACCCTCTTATCGACCTCGGCATCATGTCTTTGTAATGAGCTGAAACAGTTTAATGGGAGTCATTTAACTTTCTTTTATTTCCCAGTCGTCTTTCTACCCCCTTTTCCTCTCTGTACACAATTGAAAGATTGTTTTCACTATGTTTTAGTCGTGTGTACTTGTGAGGGTGGGTGGGCACGAGAGCATGGCTGTAGCTGTCGGCAGAGGCTGGAACAGCCACCCCGTTCCCTGGAGCAACAGCAGTGACCTGCCTCGCTCAGGCCCTGGGAACTGAACGCTTCTGCAAGAGCAGGACGCATCCCCACCCCTCCTCGCCCCTCCGCGCCCCTCATCTTTTAGATGGAGTTTCTGAGGCCACCAGAACGCCCGGGGGTGTTTCTCGAAGTTACACTGAGTTTACAAAGTAGTGGGGAAGACCTGGTGTCTCCACACAGAGCGTCTCAGTCCGCAGACACAGTCCAGGCTGCACGGAGCTGTTTGTTTCCTTGCCTTTCGCTCTTACATGGGTATTTAGTGTTTGTGGTACAAGGCTAAATGGTAGAATATCTTTAACTTCAGTTTTAACTGGTCATCACTAATCATGAGTGGACAGAGCTGACTTTTTGCATTTTTTTTCACAATTTATTCATTATATATCCCGATGAAGTCCCCTCCCTCAACTCCTCCCGGTCCCCCCTCCCTCCCTCTTCCCCTCATCTCCTTCCCCTAATCCACTGAAAGGGGGAGTTCTCCACTATTGCCATCTGCCCATAGCCTGTTAAGTCTCATCAGGACTGCTTGGATCCTCTTCCTCCCTGGCCTGGTAAGGCCTCGTCATCAGGGGCAAATGATCAGAGAGCAGTCAGCTGAGTTCATGGTAGAGGCAGCCCCTGCTCCCCTCACTCAGAGATCCACACGGAGACTGAGCTGCCAAGCAGCCACATCTGAGCAGGCGCTCTAGGTCCTTTCCACGCATGGTCCTCCATTGGTGCATCAGTCTCTGCAAGAGCTCCTGGGCTCAGATTTTTTAGCTTTGTTTGTATCCTGTGGGGCTCCTGTCCCCTCCATGTCTCTCTAATCCCACCCCCTTCTTCCATAAGACTCCCTGCGCTGACAGCTGACTTTTACAGCCTGTAAGGTCGCTGAATCCGCCTGTTAACCCTTGCTTTCCTGGAGAGTCTTCTTCTCTCTGTCCAGGCACCATCCTTGCAGACAGGATTTCTAGTGTGGTGCTGACTTCTCCGGTGGTCTCAAGGAGGCTTCAGTCCCTCACTGTTGCTCTTCAGTTTTGTGGAGCTGTTGCTTCTTGTTTCTGTAAACTCCTTTCTTTCCCTGACTGTTGAGTTTTTTTAATATTATTTGTAAACCAGATTCGGTCAGGGTTATTCTGTATTTCTGAACTGTATTTCTGCACTGGTGGATGCTGGTGTATTAAGCGGCATTCCTAGGTCCCGCCAGTGGGCCGTGGTTGGACCCTTGTCACTTTTTAAAGCTTGAACTATTTTGCCTCAGATATTGTGTCTGTGTCCTTGTGGGATGATAGTCTGGCCACTCCTTTCTTGCACTCTATGTTTTCAGTGTCAGAGTGGTTCTGGCCTCATAGGCTGAACTGAGAGATTTTCTTCTTTTAGACTCTGAAATACCTGTGGAGAACTGACACTATTTTTCTCCTTAAAACTATACTTAAAACAGCACTTTTGGTGATGTTTCCATTTCTTTAACACACACTGAATTATTCAGTTATTTGTTAATACCTAGCTATCTGTTCTTTCTTGAGAAAACTTTAGCAGGTTTTTTGTTTTTGTTTTTGTTTTGTTTTTTGTTTGTTTGTTTGTTTTATTGTCAGCCTAGACGAGCATCTCTCTGGCACAGTGTGGGCTTACAAAGGAAGGCCCTAAATTCTATCCCTAGCACTGGGGGGAAAGTCCATCCAATCTAAGTTGTGGGTTGTAGGTGAATTCACTAACAACTGCAGTGAAGCCACTTCCACACCCATTGCTCTTGTTTGTAATTGTGTCTCTCTCTCCAGCCCCTTAAAGTAAGATTTAAAATAAATATCAGACCCCAAGTGTGTGTGTGAATTTTCTTTTCTCTTCATAACTCAGCAAATATAATAATCCAGTCATTCTTTCTTAATCTTTTTTTATTCATTTTACATCCTTGTTGTAGTCCTACCCTCTTCCCCTCCCAGTCCTACCCTTCCGTCATCCCCCTCCCCTTTTCCTCAGAAAAGAGGCGTTCCCTTTCCCATCCAGCCCAGCTCATCATGTTTCCTCAATACTGAGCTTATCCTCTTTCTCTGTGGCTTGGCAAGGCAGCCCAGCCAGGGCGAAGTGATTAGAAAGCTGGCAAGGGAGTCCATGTCCGAAGCAGTCCCCACTTCCCTCACTAGAGGACCCACTTGAAGCTGCCCATCGGCTACATCTGTGTAGAGGGCCTAGGTCCAGTCATGCATGGTCCTTGGTTGAGGCTTCAGTCTCAGCAAACCCCTCTGGACCCTGGTTAGTTGGCTCTGTTGGACTTCTTGTGGAGCTGCTGTCGCCTCCAGGTCCTTTTATCCTTCCCTCCGCTTTGCCACAAGACTCCCTACACATCACCCGGTTTGGCTGTGAGTCTCGGCATCCGCTTTGAGATGCTGCTGGGTAGGGCCTCTCACAGGACAACTCTGACAGGCCTAGCAGAATATCCTTCATAGTGTCAGGGTTGGCACTCTCCAATAGGGTGGGTCTTTGGTTGGGCCAGGTATCAGCTGGGCATTCCCTCAATCTCTCCTCTATCTGCTCTATCTTTATCCCTGCACATCTTGTAGGCAGGGTCAGGATTTTGTGGGTGGGTTGGTGTTCCCCTCCCTCTGCTAGGAGACTAGTCTAGCTAGTACTCCAGTTATTGTTGATGTGAGCTTAATGGCTGAAATCATTTTAGATTTTTTTAAAGGCCTTTTGAAAAATTTCTTTACTTTTATTTTTTCAGTAAATAGTCTCAGTTAACGACTTCAGAATATGCTGGAATTTACTGGACCAATTGTCTTAAAAAGTTTTCTAAATAACATTTTGTTCAAATGTTCACAGAAAGCCACCACTGTAACATCCTTTCATGCTGTGAGCCTGAAAGGTAAGGTGACTGTGCTGGCTTTTCATTTGTTTGTTTGTTTGTTTGTTTGTTTTGTCAACTTGGCTCAATCTAGAGTCATTAGGGAGAGGGAAACTCAGCTAAGAAAAACGCCTCCATCAGATTAGCCTGTGGGAAGTCTGTGGGGATGTTTTCTTGACTGACATGGGAAGGCCCTGTCCCCTGTGAGTGATGCTACCCTAGAGAGATGGTCCTGGGTTCACAACAATGCAGGCTAAGAAAGTCTTGGGGACTAGTCAGGGACAGTGTACTCCATGGGCTCTGCTTCCGTGCCTGCCTGGAGTTCCTGCCTTGCCTTTCCTGGATGACAGGCTATAGCCTACAAGCCAGACAAAGTTTTTGATAATGGTAGTTATCTCAACAGAGAAAGCAAGTGAGGATAGCGAGTCTTCTCCATTTCTCTCTCTCTCTCTCTCTCTCTCTCCTCTTTCTCGCTCTCACTCTCTCATACACCAGTTTATTTTTCCTTCTTCTGGAGAAGAACTTTCAGGTGGATGAGGTAAGCTTACATTTGTTGGATGATGTTTGTCAAAGCACAGTTACGCATTCCCAGCTGTCAGCCTTTGCTGCCATTTGAGCCCCAGGTGGTGACTTAGCTGTCTTTACAGCACAGCATTCAGGAATTGTCGTGCTGATATGCCTGGTTGTTTCTATAAATGTTATGGATAAAAAGTAGACTTATCATCTGCTGCTGTGCAGAAGGGAAGCTGATGTTTCTAGCATTTGTTGATTTACAGCAACTTCACTTATTATTTTTCTAGACAGTAACAGAGCCCATTTTCTCTTCAGCAGCTAATTTGAAAGACTATCCTCTTTTCTCTGGAAATAAAGAGCCTCAGAATTGCAGTATTTTCTCAGCACTTGTACACTGTGGGGGGATGTTGCCAGCACAGATATGACCAAACTGAGGAGGAACAAAACTCTCGTCACCAGCAGGCAGTGCAACAGGCGGCATCCTTTGCCTGTGTGCACGACCCTCTTGCCGAGGCCATCTGCAAGGGGCAGGGCGGGGACTGTCCAGGAAGGGTCGCCGAGGCTTCGTCTCTTGCCAGGCACTCCGTTCCAGCCAGGACACGGGCGAGGAGGATCAGGAGGAAGTGGCTCACACATTCTGCTCTTTGTTCTTTGTATTTATTATTTATAATTATGTGTATGTGTGCGTGGGTGCCCACATTAGCCAGAGACCCTGGGTCCCCCTGGAGCTGGAGTCACAGGCGGGTTGTGAGCCTTCCAATGTGAGTTCCAGGAACCAAACTCAGGTCCCCTGCAGGAATAGTACACGCCCTTAACCATGGAGCCACCCTTTCTCTTTAGACTCAGTAGTAGGACCGTCCTGGGGCTAAATTGGGACGTTAAATGGCTAGCATTAAAAGTGTGCTGATTATACACCTCATGGATATTTCCCAGGCTTCTGCGTAGTGGCAGAGCCGTAAAGAAAACGCCCAAGATAAGCAAGCAAAGAACCGGAGTGCTGCAGGGTGATAACAGTCTTAGCGGGATACGGCAGCAATTACCGTGGAGCCAGCAGGACAGAGCAGCGCACCTCTGTCCTGGAAAGAAGCATGAGAACTCGGGCATCTGTACTCTGCGTCGGGCAAGTTGGCACAAGACCGGGGCATTGCCGTTATGGTGGTACAAGCAAGCTGGGAGAAGGGAAACTCGCTCCTACATCATAGCAGTGTGGTTCAGCCTAGAGACTGTCCTATGGAATGCCCTCCGTTAGGATTTTATTCTCTTTTCTGAAACCGGTTGGGGCCAGCCTCAGCTTTGTTAACAAAATGGATTTTGAATGAAAAGTTATAAACTGAGTTACTTTAACAGAATTTATTACATCCAAGGGCTTACTGTGGGCATTTTTAATTTTTTTTTTTAATTTTATTTTAGGAAGTACAAAATAATACAAGCTAGCTGATATCCCGCGGGAAGCTTCCTACGAAGCCCTCACTCGTTAAGGTGTGGTGACAAGTCTTCCCTGGGCAGACAGTCCAGCCCTCCAGGCCTCAGGAGCGCTGGGCAGGGTGGAGGGTGCTTTTATATGGCGTTATTAAACTAGTTTTATAGGGAAGTTTTTTCTTTCTGTAAAGAAAAAAGAGGAGGAAAATGAAAGAATTCTGCTTTGTGACACCACAGTCCACCCAGAGGCACATTTTTCTCAACTTCGGTAGACCATTGGTCCCCTCCTGAGGAATTATTGTACCAGACGCTTCATGTCACTGGCAGATAGACTGGCTTTGGGGATATGCAAAATGCAATATCTAGCAACAGGGAACTGTAGTAAAAAGCTTGGGATTCTATTTGAGGGAAAGCAGGTGACCACGTCCGGTGCTGGAATGCCGGATTTGCTGAGACGTCCCTTATGGATTCCGAGAGTGCAACTCATTCCTCCTCAGCGGTGTTGGCCCAGCAGAGCGAAGCTTGCACACAGCTTCAGGAGGAAGCCAGCGAGACTGTCAAATCACTCAGGACGTGAGGAGGAGGAAGGCCCCATCTTAAGACATCCAGAGATGAGATAATGAGCAAGCCTTCCTCCGCCACAGCCAGGACCGAAGGCCAGGTGTTAAACTGCTATGGAAACCGTAAAAGAAACGTTAATAGGAAAAACACAGCGAGTCAATAAAAACCCAAAGCCAGAGAAAGGCCGAGCCAAGAATCAATTGTTCTGATGAAGGTATTGAGACGGGTTTGTTGTTGTTTGAAATCGTTTATGGAAGAAACAGACTTTTTGAGTAAAATTGAATGAGCTTAGGAAGCTCTTAGTAGGTGTGCATAATTTTCAATGAACTGTTACCACAAGAGGTGACAGCCAGTGGCCACTCACACCACCCAGCCCTGCCATGCCAACCTGGGGACCCCAGATTTACCAGCACTGTAAGATTTCACTTTACACATCTCCCCCACCTTGCTCTTCCCACATGATGATCTATCAGTGTTTTATTTCTCTGAGCCAGATAACTAATGGAATCCAAACACACACCCACATTAGCACACACGGCACTCTCTTCCCTCACTCGTGTCCTCGGCCAACACTGGCTGTGTCTACAAAGCCACTTGCTGGAGGTTTGTTATTCAGATCCTGAGCTCCAAATGGCCCTCCCCGGACAGGCACACCTGCAGCTTTCATCAGCGCTGACTGGAATGACGTGTGAGCCATCTCCCCAAGTACAACTCAAAAAGTCAAGGCGGGGACAGGCTACATGAATTTCTCAGATTACTGACCCAGAAACATAGTTCGTTTCCTTCTTTATCAATGTCGTTTGAGATGAACGTCACCATATTTCTGAAATAGGATTACAACAGCTTAAATAAGAAATGACGGCTTATTTCATACCCTGCTGCGGCACAGTTAAAGGGGAACACACTATTGAGGCCCTTGCCAAAATTTTTCTAATGATAACGTGAATGCTAATGAAGTACATAATTTCTTTGCTGGTGTAACAAGTATCATCTATAAGTTCAGTACTCTTTTCAAGGATCTTTGCAAGTTTTCTGCCTAGTTGTTGACTTATTTCTTCTACATACAAGCATGATTGTTACCGCCCTTTCTTTCTTCTCTCTCTCTCTCTCTCTCTTTCTCTTTCTTTAGTGTGCATGCATAGTGCAAAGCCATGGTGCACACATGGAGGCCAGAAGACCACTTTGGGTGTCGGTTCCTTCCACCCAGTGTGGGTCCCAGGAACTGAACTCAGCTCATCAGGCCCGGTGACAAGGGCCTTTACTGTCCCTCCACCTCACAGACCCCCACATATAAGTAATTTCGAAGCACGCTGCAGCCCAGCACCTCTGTCTTGTTTTCTTGGTGTGATGTGGTAACAGGATTAGAGTTTCGGGTGAGCTTATCCAAAGGCACCCTGCCTCTCTTCAGGAAGAGCTGCATGATTTCTGTATCCAAGTCCTAATTCCAATGAAGTCATCCTCAGGGTGACGGCTAAGAGTAAAGCCTTTCTTGCAGCTCATTTCCTGGGCAAAGCCCCAGCCTTCACATGTGTTTTTCTCACTCCGTCCTTGTTGTTACTGGCTAGAGGAAAAGAGTGAATTCTGAAAGGTACCCGTCAACAATGGATATTTGCTTTCATGTGGCCAAGTCATCTTCAACTAGCCAAAGAAAGAAATCTTCAGGTTGGGGGGATTGTGTGTCAGACCCACGCTGATGGGAACGTCTCTATCCCGCACGAACTTTGCCATCCGTAGCCTGGTTTTCCCATAAGCTGAGCGGTTAGGTCTGTCTTTGATACGGAGTTGGATGGTGTAGTGGTCGTTTTTAATTGTGTCACTTGTCACAGTCTAGAATCGCCCGGAAAGAAGGTGTCAGTGAGGGTCTGCATAGGTCAGGTTAGCCTGTGAGAGATTGTCTTGACCACATTAACTGATCTGGAAAGGTTCCCCTGTCGTTGGTGGCTCTGTTCCCTAGGCAGGGGATCCTGAGCTATAGGGGCTGACCACAAGCCAGCATCCGTGGTTTCTCTCTGCTGTGAATGTGGCCAGGTGCTTCAAGTCCTGACTCCCCCTTGATAGACAGACTGTCACTTGGATGTGTAAGCCACGCAAGCTCTTCTCCTGTGAGTGTACTTTATCACAGCAACAGACATGAAAGCAGGACCAGTGTGGAGCATGCACATAGCCACCAGAGAAGCTGACTTGGAAACCCTGTATTTCCACTTGAGGTACAGAACTAGCTCACGGTTTAGAGCTAAACACCGCAATTACAGCATTCGATGAAAAGTGTTTTTGAATTATCAATTTATCAAGTTCTCAAATTTACTGGGTAGGTAAATCCTTGAATACATTTCAGATGAAGTTGTATAGTATAAACACGAGGAGCAGCCGGATGGTGGCGGTGCACACCGCTAATCCCCATGTTTGGGAGGCAGAGGCAGGTGGATTTCTAAGTTCAAGGCCAGCCTGGTCTACAGAATGAGTTCCAAGACAGTCAAGCTACACAGAGAAACTCTGTCTCAAAGATAACAAACAAAACAAGCAAGTCAACAAAAAGCATGAAGACCATAAGAATATCTGCAAAAGGCAGAGTGATGGTAACGTTTACAGCTTCATTCCTGGCACCTGTGGCATACGGTACACGACCTAGGAGAACTAAAGCTGCAGATAAAATAAGGCTAATAACCAGCTGACCTCCTAGAAGCAAATTCTCCGGGCTGCTGGCCAATTTAACTGTCAACCTGACGAAACCTGGAACCACCTGGGGAGAGAGTCTTGCTGAGGAATTACCACCCGCAGGTTGGCCGTGGGGGGTCTCTACAGGACTGTCTCAACTGTTGATTGACATGGGAAGACTCCTCCTCTCCGTGAATGGGCACCATTCCTTCCACGGGCTGGCCCTGATCTCTGTCAGAGCGAATCAGACCTTCTGAGCATGAGCAGCAAGCAAGAAGAATCCATGAGTTCATTCTCTCCCTGCCCTTGACCCCTGATGTTGGAACAGGCGGTTTGCATAGGAAGGCTGCCATAGACTTGGTCTGAATGCTGGGTTGCTAGGGAGTGGATCCTGCCTGACAGGATAAGGAAGTGTGTCACCTGGGGGCAGGGTGTGTCACCTGGGGGCGGGGTGGGGGTTTGTTGGCTTTTGACTTTCAAAAGCCCCAAATAGTCCTGCTGCCTGAGGTTCACAATGAAGAACTCTCAACTTCTTCTCCAGCACCATCTGACTGCGTGCCACCATGCTTCCCCGCCAAGCTGATGATGAACTAAATTCTGAAACTGTCAGCCCCAGTTCAATGCTTTCCTTTATAAGGGTTGCTGTGGTCGTGCTGTTTCCTCACCATGCAGAGCCGCAACTAAGACAGAAATGACGTTTTAAATTTCTGCCTTCCCTGAACTAATGCAATAATAACCTGGAGTTGTAAGATAAAGTCTTTTCTCTCTCATGCTCCTTTCTGAGAAGTTATTTGTCTTGGCAGAAGTGCCCCATGTAATGATAAGGCTCCTCAAACAGGGAAGGGAGGAAGAGGAGATGTACCAAAGAAATGGGCCTAGGGAAGATTCTCTGCCTCTGAGAACAAAAAAGAAAAAAAAAAATGGGCCCAAAGCCCCCGAGTGCAGCCAGCCTTTAGGAGCTGGAAAAGCTAAGCCAATCTGTATGCCAGGGAGGGTATGGAAGGAATGTGGTCTAGCCAAAATCTTTTTTTTTTTTTTTCTGGTGAGGCTGATTTCAGATTCCTCAAGTGAAAGACAGCAAACTGCTGCTGCTCTAAGCTTCTGACAGGATGTCTGGTACAGCGCTGAGTCCATGTCTCTGTTATGGTTCCCAGGCTGAGGTAAAAACCACTCACACAGCTGGGGGGCAAAGGATTTATTTCCCTTCTCAGCTGTTATGGAGGAAAGTCAGGGTGGGAACCTGGAGACAGGACTGAAACACAGGCCATGGAGGAGCACTGATGACTGGCTTGTTCCCCATGGCTTGCTCAGCCTGCTTTCTTACAGCACCCAGGACCACCAATCCAGGGGTGACACTCCCCACAGTGAGCTGGGCCCTGTCACATCAATCAAGAAAATGTCCCACAGCTTAATCAGTGGGTACTTTTTAAGTTGAGGTTCTCTCTTCCCAAATGACTCTAGTTTGTGTCAAGTTGACATAAAACTAGCCTAGAAAGTACATGAAAGAGCCACATCTAGAAGATCATCTGTAAGAGTGTGGAAATGATGCTGGGTCCCAGCTGAGCTAGAATGAGGCTCAGCGGTAGAGCCCTGGCCTGACATCTGCCACGCCCTGGGACTGATCCACAGCTAGAGAAAACAAAAGAAACAAAATCAGAGCTGGTCAGTGACCTGCAGAATGATTCTCTCGATCACTAGGGAAAAGAGAATGAGATGATGAGGCGTACCAGGATGCAAGCACAGGTAAAGAACCCCAGGACCAAGGAAAGGCCGGTCGGTGCTCGCCGGGTTTCCACAGTCATGGATTTCTTTGGCTCTACAATCTATGAGCAACAGCAGGGAGAAGGGATGGTGACAGAGATGCCAGGGTTCCTTCTTTTAAAGGAGGATGGGCTGGCTACCCTTAAATCCCCCTAGAAACCCGGGCCACCCAGTAAAGCTACCTAATCCCATGAGCCACTCAGAAAAGTCCCAAGGTACACATCGGGAAGTCTTGGGGCCATTTTTGTACGTGTATTACCTCAGGACTGCCCACTTGGTTTGCGTTCCCATCACCCTCGGAGACACCGCCCTCCACCTCAGCTGCCCGTAGTGCTTGGTCTAGGACACAGCCTGGTGGTGTTCCCCTCCTGCTGATGCTGTCCTTATCCAGGTCTTGTGTAGGCGGCCATGTTGTTGAGGGATCATGGGTGAAGCGTCCCTGTCATTTCTAGGTGACACAACCTCACAGCAGATCTCCTGCTCCTTGGACAATCTTCCACGCCCTCTTCCTCAGTGTTGGCTGGGCATTAGGGAAAGGAGTATTACAGGTGTATCACTTTGGCCTGGGCACACCGTGGCCAGTGGTTCCCTGCATTCTTACTACTTGTGGTTTTCTCCAGCTGTCTCCATCTCGTGCAAGGAGAGGCTCCTTTGATGGGAAGGGAGAGCTGGATATAAGGATTAGTGTTTAGAATGAAGTCAGGAAGGGTGCTGGTTTATAGCCGTGACTGTCATGGCTGGGTTTGGCCCTGGAGCCGCGGCTGAGAGCTTGGTTGGCCACACAAGAACATGAGGCACAGAGAGGACTTGGAACGGTGAGGGCCTTTGAAACCTCCGGGCTCCTCCCCAGTGATAGACCTCCTTCAGCAAGGCCATGCCTCCTCGTCCTCCCGAACAGCCCCACCAACTGGAGACCGCAGATTCAAATCAACGAGCCTACGGGAGCCGTTCTCATTCAAGTAACCAGCACAGAGCTGTGAATTCAGTTAGACAGCTGTTGGTTAGCACCAAATATAAGCGCCACTGCTGCGCTCCCAAGAGTGACTTGTCCTACACTGCTGTGGTTCATGATGTCAGAGCGGGGGAAGACGGCTGGCTGCTCTTCTCCATGGGCAGCTTGCTTCGCTCCTTCCAGCGCTGCGAGGGTTAATCCGGGGGACAGATGCATCTCGGATTCTCCAACTCTTGGGTGTTTAACTGTGGCGTCTGCAGCAACAGGGACTGATGTTCAGCCTCCGAGAGGCTACGAAGGGACCAGCCATTGTTTTGAGATTCTTTTGGACGCCCCCAGCCAACAATTCAAAGGGGTTTACGCCTGGTACTGGGGTTTTGTTAGCTCCTGATGGGAGCTTTGTTAGCCCAAGTGCCATAACTTTGTGTGTGTGTGTGTGTGTGTGTGTGTGTGTGTTATGTAGGTTTTGGTAGATAAAAATGTGATGTTTTTATGTCTTTTTCACGCCCTTTTGAACACCTTCCTCCTTCTCCCTCTCCCTTTACCTGCCTCTACCCAGTTGACGCACTGTCCCTTTCCCCATCTGTCTCCTCACACCACGCCTATCCTTCTACCTCTCTCTAGTGCCCCTCCACTCCCTGGCACCTGTTTACCCTCTGGTCCCACAGCTATGAATAAGCCTTCGCCCTCTCCCACCACCGTGACAGCATTTGTTAGAACTGGTTTTGGTTGTGGGTTTTGGCTTATTTTTATTCTTACCCACCCTGATGGGAGGAAGTTGAAATCTCAAAGGAGTTTTCATTTGCATTTCTCTGAGGACTAAGGATGTTGAACCTTTTTAAGAGTTTCTCAAACATTTGTGTTTCACCTTTTGGCAAAGGGTTAGCATCTTGAATATTAAAGAACTTAAAACTAAACATCAAGAAAACAAACAACCAATTAGAGTCTTTCTTTTCTGCAGACTTCTACCAAGAAAATGTTAAATTAAAAGAAAAGAAATAAAGGACACAAACTTGAGCAGGGAGGGACGGGGTGAGCCGAGGGTAGGATGATGATTGTAAGGATTTCTCTGAGAACTAATAAAATAAACTTTAAAAATGCAGATGTTTGCTGCTATCTTTGCTGAAACAGTTCTCGGAGAAAGAAAGTAAATCACTGGTGTCTTTCTCAAGCTCTCTCACAGAGACGTGGACTCCTGTCAATAGGAGTTCCGTCACCGAAAACTAAGTGTGTAACCATTAAGTGACTCAGCCCTGTGCCGTGACCATGACATCGGCTTCTGGAGTGGAGCAGAATGCCTCATGCTTTACATTTTTTGCGTGTTTCTCTTTGTGAATTTTGCCTTTAAAAGCTGAGCTGCACATCCTACCCCACCCTTTTTCTTTCTTTTATTTTAAACGTTTTTAGAACAGCGTTTATGTGGTGTGTGTGTGTGTCTGTGTGTGTGTGTTGTACCTGTGGAGGTCAGAGGTCAACCCTCAGGAGTTGGTTCTCTCCTACCATGTGGGTCTCAGGGATGGAACTCAAGGTCCTTCAGGCTTGGCAGCAGACGCCCTTGTTGAAGGTTCAAAGCTTCCCTCTTACTCCTCTGGACACCCGTTGAGCGCACCAGCACGATGAACGATGAACGCTTGCTTGCACGACTCGTGACACCCACCGTTAGCACAGGACGGCATGGCGGCAGCCACAGCCTGCCCCATCTCCGCTCTTCTCCTCAAGGCCCCAGAGAGCGGCCCAGCCAGAGTCTGGAAACCCAGCAAGCCCGGAGCTGAGCTGGCAGAAAGTGTTCAGCGCCCACCCGAGCATCTGAGAGCCACAGCTCATCTCTTCCCTCCCTCAGCTCAGCTGTTGCCCAGCTCTGGGCTTCCTGGGCTCCTCATCTACCAGCTCAGCCAACTCACACCTCTGCCCTTAGGCAGAGGATGTCCAGCCCAAACCACTTCAGAACTGCAAGGCCGGTGGGAGCCGCCCAAGCGTGGCCATCCTCCTGCCTGGGCTTGGGGTTGGTCCCCAGGAGAGTCCAGGAAAGAGCTTTGAAGTCCTGGGAGGTGAGCACAGGGCCAGGCCTGTGAGGAGACGCGGGGAGCCCCACCCTGCGGGGTATGCCTGGACCTTTGCAGTGGGGTGAAAAAAAAAAAAAAACAACAACACCCGTTTTCGGGCCCAAGCGGTGTGAGCAGACGTCCTCAGGCTTGTAAATTAACATGGGGGTGGGGAGGAGATGTGGCCAATCGGAAGCCTTCTCCCGGTTCCCCATTACAACCCAGCAAGGGTTCGAGGGTGCAAGCAGCAGGCTTGGAGACTTAAAACCGACATCACAGTGTGATGGGCAGGGGGGAGGGCGGGGGAGGTCAGCAGACACTCTGAGAACCCCGGATTCTGTTCACGGAATAATCCAGAAGAAGTGCCACAAGAGTGAATAGAACCACTCCGGCGACAACCCGGGGGGGAACCGCCATCGGGCGTGAAAATCAATCTAACCCGCCGGGGAAAAGGCTCGGACACTGGGTGTCTCTGGCTTCGGGTGTCACGCTCTTATTTGTGAACAAACTCGCTATGATCTATAGACATTACGTAATCTGTAATGCAAACATCTGTCCTCCAGGGACCACTGAGCCCAGCACCCAGCGGATTATCATCTTGTGGGAAATGGAAACGACCGTGCAGTGTTTCAAACGGGAAGCCGGCGCCCTCTGGTGGTGAGCAGGGAGAAGCTCGCCCCCGGGTTCCCAGCATCCTCCCGCACTGGTCCTCCGGGTCGCGGCCGCTGTGCGCTCGCCGCCCAAATCACCAAGCATGGAGAGCACGGCGAGCACGGAGAGTGAGGTGTCACACGCGGCTGCTCACGGCACCCACCAGGCACACCCACAGCTCCCGGTGTGTCTTCACAGCCGGGCGCACCCCCCACCCCACAGTTCGACCCCGCGTAGCCAGCAGGCGTGAAGCAGAAAAGGCCTGAGCACCGGGCTGGAGGGCCGAGGTGCTGCAGGCCCCGGGGCAGCACTTGCTGAGGGAGGATGGGCAAGGTGTGTGCAGGTCCTGGGGGTAGGGGAGAGAATCCTTCCGTCTCTTCCGTCTCACCACACGGGGAAGTCGGGGTCTCCCTTTGGGAGTCTTAGTCCCCGTTAATACAAGAATGTAAAAACGGACTCAAGGACAATTGTGTTACACTCTAGAAAACCAAGCAAAGGGCGGGCAAGCTGTGAACACCAGCAGCTGCCAGGAGGATGGAGGAAGCCTGGGGGTCACACGCGCGTGTGACAGCGGGGTGGGCATGGAACCAGAGACTTAACAAGGAAACCGGAAACGAAGGCGAGCAAGCCCCAGCTGTTAAGGTGCTCTAAGTGGGTCAGAGGAGAGGGCACACTCAGGACACACAGGCCCATGGGCAATGGGGGAGGGGCGCTTGTGGCACAAGGTAGTATCTCACTAAAGAGCTGTTTTTTCCCCTGTGTCCCACCGCGGCTCTAGGGGAGCCCTCCTGACGTGTCCACACTCAGACCACAGCTTCCACTCGTGCCTGGGAACGTTCTCCACCCTAACATTTACATGGAAGCTTTCTGTTGTGTCTGAGGCATCATCGCCTTAAGACAAAGAAATTCACAAGGGCACAGACCAGTTAAAACACACACACAGAGACACACACACACACATACACGTGCGCGTGGGCACACACACAAGCGTCTTCTGTCACCAAGTGTCTGGCTCCAGATGCTACCTCTGTTTTTCGTGCCCCCAAGGCACAGGTAGAGCCATTCATTAAACCTGTCCTTGCAAAGGGTTCACACTTGATGGTCTCCTCAGGCTGCCCTGCTCCGGTGGTCAGGGCCATCTCCCATGGAAGAGGCAGTTCATGAGGGCGACAGGTAGCTGGATACTGTGTCTTTAAAAACAAACAAGCAACTTTTCATTGGTTGTGAATGTCATGTCATGCACCCCAGTCCCCTCACCTTCCCCTCCGACCCACCCTGCACCCTCCCACCCTCCTCCCCAACAGGGAAAAAAATGAGTTGTGGAAGCTGCAGAGTGTCACAGTGTGTCACAGTGTACCCTTTTGTCCACACTTCTTTGCTTGTAAATGTGCACTGCAGTGACTCCTTGGTCTGGCAAGAGGCCTCTGGCTTGTGCTGCACTCTCACTGGGACTCCTCTCGGAGGCCCCGCTGTTGCCCTGTGTCATGGAGACCCTGTAGTTTTGATCTGTAGGACTCCATGTGTGCATTCCAGCAGTTCCAGGATCGGGTAGAAGTTGGGTTTGGCCAACTCAGGGCCTGGATGAGCCATGTCTGAGGTGGTCAGCCCAACCAGCTCTCCTGCTCTCACACCCTCAGTGTCTGCTCACCAGAAACCCACGGTACCAGGGCTAGCTCTACCCTGCTGCCCTGGTGAGGGACAGGGCTGGCTCTCCCACACTCACATCCTCAGGGCTGGCTCTCTGGCAATCCCCACACCCAGGGCCAGCTCTACCCTGCTGCCCTGGTGAGGGCCAGGGCCTGCTCACCCCAGTGATGCAAGAGGTAAGGGACAAGGCCAGCTCTCCCACTCTCACGACCCCAGGGTCAGGTCTCCTGCCTGCCACAGATGCTGAGGGACAAGGGGTGAAGACAAAGGTGGGGCCAGGTCTCCCATGCTCGCGCCCTTGGGGCTGGCTCACCCACAGCTCACACGTTTGGGAGCCCCTCTCCCGAGTGCTTCGGCTGGCCAGTGCAGGGTCATCTCTGCTCCCAAGGCCTGCTCTCCCACTGTACCCAGGGGAAGGGTGGGGCCAGTTCTGCACAGCCCTCAGACATCAGCGTGTCCCCAGGCGGCAGCCCAGACCAGGAATGTCTGCCTGGCTCTTGGTAGCAAGAGACCCCACGGCTGCAGGGCCACGGTCCTGGGCATGGCTCCCAGTGGCATCAGCTCACATCAGGCTGTTCCTCGCCACCCTTGGGTCTCCAGGCCTGCCTCTCTTCATTGTGCCCACATCCTTCTGTTTCTCTTCCTCTTTCCTTTCTCCACCACTTACCTGCTCCTCTTGGAGGTGCCCAGGGTCTCTGAGTGCCTGGGGTCGTCTCAGGAGCGCTATGCCCTGCTCATGCATTATGGCGCCAGGTAGGGGTCATCTTGGGTGTGGTCTGCACCCTCTTCAGGGAGTGTTAGGCTACTAATCATTCAGACGTTCACAGGTCAGAACGCTGGGTGTAGACGAAGCCTCCCTCCACTCTGCCACCTACTGACACACTCGTGACACAAGCCACACCCACAAGGCCTCCAGGGACAGGTGGACACTGTCTTTAACCCAAGCTGCTTCTTTTGCTTAAGGACTTTCGGCCATCGATATTAGTGCTGAAAGGTATGTACTGACTTTTGGCATTTGCTTTTGTACAGTTTGGTGTTTTCCCTCTTACTCATTTGCTTAATGCAGTTCAGATCTGGCTTATTTTCTGTACCATTTGGATATTAAAGATTCCTTTAAACGGCATCTGTAGCATAGGCCTAAGGATCACTAGCTTAACCTATTTCTATCACAGCAGACTTTTTTCGTCCTTCAGTTATGATAGATAGTTTTTCTGGGTATAATATTCTCGGTTGGCATTTGCTGTCTTTCAGGGTTTGAGATACATGTTAAAAATTAGCTGTTATTCTGATGGTTCTGCTTTTACATATGACTTGTTCTGTCTTGCACTTTCATTATACTTTTTATATGTTTCTTCTGTGTTATGAATGTTTTAAATGCCTTCTGAATGTGGACAGGCTCTTCTGTAAGTATGGGGAATTTTCTGCTGTGACATTAATTGAATATGATAACTTGAAACTCTTTGTCTTTTCATTATGTCCATGGTTCTAAGATTCGTGTTTTCGGTGCTCTGAAGACCCAGGATGTTGTTTTTATTAATTTTATGTTTGCCATTATCTGAATGTTCCGGCTCCTCCACCTTGTCTTCAAGCCCTGAGATTCTAATTTCCTGTTGATACAGATTTTGGGTAAGGCTTCCCAGGAACTTTTTGTTTAACATAGAAACTCTCGTTTCTAGCATTTCAGAGAAATTTTTCCACTATTTCTATCTCTTAGTGAACTTTACTTACATATCCTAGCTTGACTTCCTTGTTTCACTCAGGTGTTGGTTAGTATGTTCTTGGAATCATTCAGAACTTTCTTTGATTTCTTTGACTGTACTTACTGTCATTCTTTTGAGTTCTTTTTCTGGGCTTTCATCTAATTTATTCTTGATTGAAGTCCATTTTTGTGAATTAACAACTTTTAGAGGAATGTTGTCTTGGCTTTTCTTGTTTTGTGCAATGGGACTCATACACCTAGGGTTAGGTTAGATTTTCTTTAAAGTGCTTGTCCAAGAGATACTGGTTTGCAGTGGGGTTGAGCTGTCCTTGTTTTCTCTGCTGTTTGGGACAGCAGGCTGGATTCTAAGGGCTCCTCCAGAGAACACAGCGTGTAAAAACGATCACTGTGGGGGGGCAATATAAAAATGTGGTAAGAGTCAATAAAAAAAAAATCATCTCTCAAATGCCAGTCACTCAAGAAGCAAAGGAACACGGATTGCGCTATCTGTAGCTGTGCATTTACTGTGGATGGAAAGGAACTCAGTAAAGCCGGTGATGGGTTTTGTGCTGATATAGAAAAAAAGCAAAGGAAAAAAAAAAAAAAACTGAATCTAAAGGAAAAAGAAGCAGTAATGGTGCTGAGGGCATGAGTCAGTCTGGGTTACATGTAGAGAGAATTGAGGAATAATGAAATAAGAGCTGGGCGTGATGCCGCACACCTGTGATCCCAGCACTCACAAGCAGGCGGAGCTCTGTGAGTTCGAGGCCAGCCTGGTCTACAAATTGAGTCCAGGAGAGTGAAGGCTAGACAGAGAAACCCTGTCCCCAAACAAACAAACAAACAAACAAAACAAAACAAAAGGGAAGAGAGAAACAAAGAAAGAAAGAAAAAGAGGCAGTAAGATAAGCTCAGTCATCCCAGCTGTCGGGAGCGAGGTGGAAATGGAGGTGACTGCTTACCTGAGGCCCTGCGTCGGGTTCAGGGCTCCCTCTCCCTGGGAGAAGGGAGCTTCCACCTCTGCTGATTCCTCTAGGAGGGACTCGAAGTGTTCCCACCAGTTCTGCTTCATAAAGTTTCTCTGTGCTGCCCCCGAACTACCACCTCTCCAAATGCTTGCTTTACAACTTTCCTGAGCTCGTTCTTTGGAGATTTGAGAACATGGTGCTTGTGTGTCGTCAGCCGCATCTGCCTAACTCTTGTCTCTTTAAAAACTTAGCATTTGTGCAAGCTCATGTAAGTACACTTATAAAAGAGTATTACATCTAAAAATATTTCCAGTGACAGCAGTTGTTTTAGTGTTTGCATGATAGGTGGCTGAAGGAGAGAATAAAGAATATTCTGTCAAGGAACTCCACAAGGAGAGCAACAGAACCAGAAAATTTGAACACAGGGGTCTTTCCAGAGACTCATACTCCAACCAAGTACCATACATGGAGATAACCTAGAACCCCTGCACAGATGTAGCCCATGGCAGTTCAGTGTCCAAGTGGGTTCCATAGTAATGGGAAGAGGGACTGCCTCTGACATGAACTAATTGGCCTGCTCTTTGATCACCTCCCCCTGAGGGGGGAGCAGCCTTACCAGACCACAACAGATGACAATGCAACCAGTCCTGATGAGATTTGATAGACTAAGATCAGAAGGAAGGGGAGGGGGACCTCCCCTATCAGTGAACTTGGGGAGGGGCATTCGTGAAGAAGGGGGTGGGAAGGTGGGATTAGGAGGGGAGGAAGGAGAGGTTTATGGGGGGATACAATGTGAATAAAGTGTAACTAATAAAAGTTAAAAAACAAACAAACAAACAAAAACAATAAAAAATAGAAGATTATCATCAAGAAAAAGGGACAGCACTGGCTGGAGAGATGGCTCAGGAGATAAGAGCACTGTCTGCTCTTCCTGAGTTCAATTCCCAGCAACCACTTGGTGGCTCGCAACCACCCATACTGAAATCTGATGCCCTCATCTGGCATGCAGACATACATGTAGCTAAAGTACTCATACATGGACTAAATAAAAAAAAATCTTAAAAGAAAAAAAAAAAAAGAATATTCTGTCAAAAGTGTAAACAGAACATTTTAAAAACTGGCTTCATTTAAGAACAAAGGCTTAAATTCATGGATTGAAAAACGCTTGAACAAAATGATCATAACAAACATTTTTGTTTTCCAAATTTGTACTATTATTATGTTTATGGGTATTTCTCTGCTTGTTTGTCTGCACACCACATGTGTGCAGTGCCCAAAGAGGCCGAAAGAAGGTATCTGATCCCCTGGGGCTGGAGTTACAGTTGGTTGTGAGCTGTCGTTGTTCTTGGAGTCCAACCTGGGTCCTCTGGAAGAGCAACTAGTGCTCTTCACTGATAAGCCATCTCTACAGCCCAGAAAACTACTCTCTAGGTCATGTTTAAATTCACAAATTAGATATAGCGTGTAACTCTTTCTCAATCAGTGGGAAATGTCTTAAAAGCATGCCAAGCCTCTGTAAGGGAAGACTTGTTTTTCACAGTTGCACCTGCAGTTCTCTTGGCTGGTGCAGGATGGTAACAGTAACTGAACAGGTGTGGCCCATTGTCCTCCTCATCCAGAATGGGCGTTTCTGGCTCCACTCAAACACAGAACCACAGAGCTCTTCTCTGACTACAGAATTCGTTTTCCCTCGAATCCCCAACCTGCCTCCAGACTCTGTCCAGATTATGGTGAGGATCTTGCTGTGCTTATGCTAAAGAGAGCATCATTAGAGCCAACAGTCTGTGGTCGCTCTGGTAGGAGCTGGAGAGGGCATTTTACACATTTGTGCCACACTCAGTTCCCTGCACGATCAACTGATGGTTTCTGTTGTTATCGGGGTTTTTTCCTCCTCTTTTTGCACGGAGCAGCCCAGGTTTATAATGTTGAAACACATAAACCCTCATCCTCTTTTATACCCCAGAAAATATGAAATTATGTTAACAAAATCATGAAGATTGCCTGCTAGCTAGGATCTCATTATCAATGTCATAAACCAGTAGTTAAACTGGTTCCCTGGGATCTGATGGTGTATGTGTGAAAACAGCATTTGTCTGTTTCTCCTTCAGCTATTTGAAGGTAGAGCCATCTAAGGAACCTTTGTTTCTAAAGTCTGCGATTTTGCTAGGACATGAGCTAGGAAAGAAGGCCTTGCTTAACATAGGTCTGTCCACGCAAGTGTTCTGGGAATTAGGAGAAAACGCTGACAAAGCTGAGCCAGTGTGCACAGACACAGATGGCAACGTAACAACCACGGAGATGAGAAAGCAGCTGCTGCATTTTTTTGTACTTTACTGACATATTTTATAAAATTGTTCTCTAGGTTAAAAAAAAATTAGTCAAACACTACACAAATATTCAAATAAATCAAGCATAGTAAAAATTTCTTTTCCGGTCATTATTGGAACCGTTGTTTAGGTTCCCAGAATGGATGCTTATTATGAATGCCATACAAGGAAAGGAAGGTTAGGCAGGGAGGTTCCAGTGTGGTCCGGGGACAATGAGAGCTGTGTGCAGGCTCTGGCGCTTTCTGAGTGAAGAGTAGCGGCGACTCCTAGAGATGTCACCATTCCCTGAGCCATCATTCATTCAAGTGAAGACGAGATAGATATATGCACACTTCATTTTGAAACTTCCAATATTTGCCTAAAGCATTTGAAAAGTATTTATAAACTTTATAACTAAAATTAACATTTAAAGTACTTACAAAGTATTTAAGAGGAAGTGTGAAGCAATAAAATATTGTGAGGTTTGCATTGCCTTCCGTTCTGCTTTGAATAGAGCTGGGAAGATGCAAAGTGTCTAATTTTCCCTAAAGGAACATTTGTTTTTTATTGTTGTAAGTGAAGCTTCCCACTGAGTAATGTTTCAACACTGAAAACCTATCAGATCATACTTACTGTAAACAACTGTAGGTTTAAATTATTCTAAAGATTATACACATCTGTGTATATGTACACATATATACATACATATGTATACATACATTCATACGACCCTGTCCCCTGAGCTCCACTTCCAGCCCACAGCTCTGCCTGCTTTGCTGCAGGCCACTCTGGCACCAGTGACCCCACCCAGGCCACACTAGGATCAGGGACCCCAGGGGCGAGGTTAGCAACCAAAACCCCAGAGGCCACACAGGCTACAAAAGACTCCAGGGGAGATATTCTACTGGACCTGAAGACTTGCTAGTCACCCAAATCCCAGACAACCCAGGCCAGTAGATAGAGAAGAAAGATCAACTGAAGTAAAAGAAAAAAAAAATCCAACAAAGATAAACTCAGAAATCAACATCTAAACCTCTAAAAACTTCAAAACCCAGATGGCTAAAAGACAGCCAGATAACACAATAAACAACAGGGAGAGCAATGTGGCACCACCACCAGTAGATATATTTCTACAGCAAGCCCAGAATGCCCTAAAACAGCTGAAGCACATGCACAAAAAAAAGATCTTAAATTCAACCTTATGAAGATGGTAGAGGGCTTAAAAGAGAAAATGAAAACATTCCTTAAAGAAATACAGGAAAATACAATCAAACAGGTAAAAGAAATGAATAAAATGGTTCCAGACCCAAAAATGGAAATAGAAGCACTAAAGAAAACACAAACTAAGAGAATCCTGAGATGGAAAAAGCATCGCCAACAGAATACAAAAGATGGAAGAGAGAATCTCAAGTGTAGAAGATATGATAGAAAAAATTGATACAACTGTCAAAGAAAATATTAAATCTAAGAAGTTTCTGACACAAAACATCCAGAAAATTTAAGACACCATGAAAAGACCAAACCTAAAAATAATAAAAATAGAAATGGAAAAGATTCCCAGCTCAAAGGCCCAGAAAATATTTTCAATAAAATCAGAGAAGAAAACTTCCCTAACCTAAAGAAAGAGATGCCTTTCTTTATGTACAAGAATCTTACAGAACACCAAACAGATTGGACCAAAAAGGAAAATCCTCCTGTCACATAATAGTCAAAACTCTAAATGTGCAGAATAAAGCAAACAAACAAAAAGAATATTAAAAGCTGCAAGGGAAAAAAAGGCCAAGAAACATGTAAAGGCAAACCTAGAATTACAGACAGCTTCTCCACATACTCTAAAAGGCAGAAGGGTCTGGTCAGATGCCTTGCAGTCTCTAACAAACCACAGATGTCAGCCCAGACTACTATACCCAGCAAAACTTTCAGTCACCGTAGATAAAGAAAACAAGATTTTCCATGACAAAACCAAATATAAATAATATCTATCACAAATCCAGCCCTACAGAAGATACTAGAAGGAAAACTCTCAAGGAGGCTAACTACACCCAAGAAAACACAGGAAATAAATAATTTCACAACAGCAAAACCCAAAGAAGGAAAGTGCACATGTGCATGCACAAGCACACACACACTCACACACTACTACCACCAACATCAAAGTAACTGAAATTAACAATCATTGGTCTTTAGTATCTCTCAACATCAATGAACTCAACTCCCCCAAAAAGTATCAGAGTATCAGAATGAATACAAAAGCAGGATCCATCATTCTGCTGCATACAAGAAACACACCTCAATATCAGAGATAAACATTACCTCAGAGTAAAAGGCTGGAAAAAGATTTTCCAAGCAAACAGACCCAAGAAGCAAGCGGAAGCAGCCATCCTAATACCTAACAAAATAGACTGCTAACCAAAACTAATCAAAAGACATGGTGAAGGACACTTCAAACACATCAAAGGAAAAATCCACCAAGATGACATCTCAATTCTGAACATCTATGCCCCAAATGCAAGGGCACCCACACTTGTAAATGAAACATCACTAAAGCTTAAATCATATGTTGAACCCCACGAATTAATAGTGGGAGATTTCAACATACCTCTCTCACCAGTGGACAGGTCATTCAAATAGAAACGAAACAGAAATAATGGAACTAACAGATTCTATTACTAAAGTGGACCTAACAGGTATCTACAGAACATTTAACCCAAACACAAAAGAATATACCTTCTTCTCGTCACCTTATAAAACAAGTCTAAACAGATACAAGAAAATTGAAATAACACCTTATAGCTTATCAGACCACCGTGGATTAAAGCTGGACCTCAAAAACAGAAACATCAGGAAGCCTACAAACTCACAGAAACTGAACAACTCTCTACTCAATGACCACTGGGTCAGGGAGGAAATAAAGAAATTAAAGACTTCCTAAAATTCAATGAAAATGAAAGTACAAAATATCCAAACTTATGGAACACAATGAAAGCAGTGCTAAAGGGGAAAGTTCATAGTGCTGAGTGCCTTCATAAAGAAATTGGAGAGATCTCGTGCTAGCAAATTAAGAGCAGACCTGAAAGCTCTAGAGTACAAAGAAATAAACACACCCAAGAGGAGTAGATGGCAGGAAATAATCAAAATCAGTGCTGAAATCAATAAAATAGAAATAAAGAAAACAATATAAAGAATCAATGAAACAAAGTATTGGTTCTTTGAGAAAACCCTTTAGGCCAAATTAAATAAAAGTCAGAGAAAGAGTATTCAAATTAACAGAGATGAAAAAGAGAGACATAACAGCAGTTACCAGGGAAATCAAAAGAATCATTAGGTCTTAATTAAAAAACCTGTATCCCACAAAATTGGAAAATCTAAAAGAAATGGATGGTTTTCTTGATGGATACACTTCTCAAACTTAAATCAACTTCATATGGAAAAACAAAAAAACCCCAGGATTGTTGGGCCTGATAAGGCCTGCTGCATCTACCTGAGCCTGGCTCGAGTTTGGAGACCTGTCTTTGGCTTCTGATTTAAGAGGCGCTGCCTCCCGGCAAAAGTGATTCAGCAAATCCGCCTTAAAGGTTAACCCTGCCTGGTAACTGTTACGTGGAGCTTTGTCACTGGCCCACCTCGCCTTGCACCACCAAACCTTGCTCTCTACGTCATCTTACCTCACTTCCTCAACCCCGCCCCTTGACCCAAGCCTATAAAAAGGACTGCTTTATTCAATAAACCGAGTTCCTGCTTCGACAGACTTCTGGATCTGGGGAGGTTCATCATCCCGCTCAGCCACCGAGGGCGTCCAGCTGGACTGGCCACCCTCCTCTCAGCTCCACCTGCAGGGTTGCAATCCGGCAGGCTGGTGCCCCCTGTGGGGCTCCTGCTTGATGGAAGAATGCTGACGGGCCGACCGGTCTGCGGGTGAGTGTACCCCCGTACGGGGCAGTCCTCTTCATCCCACAAATCCATCTGTCGAGAGCACTTAATTACGCCGGAGGACCTTGACCCTTAAGATGTCTCTGAGGAGGGCAAGGTATTAATGTCAGCCATACACCAGAATGATTCGGAATGTTAATTTAATCACACAAATATTAATTACATGTCTAAGTGCCACGCTTCACACATTCAGTAGCAGATAAAACCTGACCGCAGGTAAGGGCTCAGACGCGGTGCCTCTGGGATGTTTCAGATTCCCAGCAAGCCGAGGACCGTCATCCAGTCTTCCAGTTCGGGTTGGTTTCCTGGATGTTGCCTTCCAGGGCTGGTTTGTGGCGGTGGTTTCGGATTGATCATCAGCCGTTCGGGCATTGGCTGGTTATTGGCAGTCCTGTAGCCTTCTCACTTAAGAGCGATGGACCTGAGTTCGTGCTTTAGATACTCTATTTTCTGTTCCTAATTACCTCATCAGCATTACGTGATCCTACCAGCTGTTCACACACAAGCCTTAATCCTATCAGTTATTCACACCCAAACCTTACCTCATCCCACTAGCTATGTCTTATCAACTCCTGGCAGCTGCTCATATTCTTGCAGCTGCCTTACAGCTCATTGCACCAACCCAGGTCTGGAATCCCTACAAATTTTGCATAAAAGGAGGGGTTTCACTCTGCTTGATGCCCAAGCCCTTCAAGCACGGAAGTATGTTATGAAGGTTGCTGCATGGCTGCTGGACCGGGCGCCCTGTTTGACTGGGACATCTGGGACCGACTGGAAACTCTGGTCAACAGAGCACAGGTCCGGGATGGGGATATCCCCTCTTTGGGAGTCATTCCCAAAGGGAATGATTTAAGGGCTGCTTCCCTCCGAGACCACCCAAAGAACATAAGGACAAGGGTAGGAGACAGGAAAATGGACCAGAAGAGGAGCTGGCCCCCAAAAAGGAGGAAGGTGCCGGAGCCAAAACCAGCATTAAGCCAGATGATGAGCCCCCTCCCCGGAGACAGAATATACATCCTTCTTTAGACCCATTTGAGAATGCCCCCTGGCCAGCCCCTACCCCTCTGGCTGTGCCACTGAAACAGGGCTCGCTTACTTTTCCCGGTCACTACTGCTCCTGGGGCGGCTCGTCCCCCTGACTAGGTACCGGGGGGGGGGGGCTCTAGACCTCAAGGAACTGTGTAAGGCAGTGGTGGAAGATGGTCTTGCCTTGGGCTGAGACCATCCTTGAGGGGCTAGCACATCGGTCACGCACTACATGAGACTGGATGGACTTACCAAGGCCCTCCTTTCGGGGCCAGCCTTTCTTAAACGCTTGGCCTTCTACAAGGAGGAATGCAGGGTCCAAGGGGAATGCAACCAACGAGCTAACCCCCAGGCGCCTATAACCTATGGGCACAGCTGACCAATACTCCACAGGCCTCCAACAGGCTGCTCTCCCAGCCCCCCTTTATCAGGAGCAGGTTAGAGCAGCAGGCCTGGCAGCCTGGAGAAAGCTAGATGAGGGGCCTATAGAATCCCCCATTTCAGGAATCACACAAAAGGCCTCAGAGGACCTCCCTTCCTTCATAGACCGGGTAGATAAAAGTCTGAGGAGAAAGTTTCCCCCCGGGGGAGCTTCGCGATAAGGTTGTTAAGTGGCTAGTGTAGGATGGCATGAATTCAGATCACAAGCTGGCCTGTGCGGGGATGCGTAATATGGGGATGGGTAAGTGGACAGTCGCCACTAAAGATGTGGGAACCACCTCCTTTCAGGCCAGGGCAATGGCTACCACCATGCACACAGCCCGCCAGGAGGAAATGACTGCATTAGCCAATGCCTTCAGCAGGTCACCAGGGCTCAGGGGCGGACATGCTTTGGCTGCAGACAGAACGGCCATTTTAAACGAGAATTCCCCAATAGGCCTCAAAATGCTCCTGGTGCCAGCACAACAGGCGCCTTACCGCGCCAGCCCTGTCCCCAATGTAAAAAGGGTTTTCACTGGGCCAAGGATTGCAGATCCTGATCCAACCTTAAAGGGGAACCTTTAAACTCTCCTTGAGGCCAACCCCAGCCCCGTTAAATAAGGGGGAGAAAGGGACCAAAGTTCATTGGACTGTCCCCCTGGTCCCCTGGTATGAGACCTAAAACGACACTCACAATGGGAGACAGGAGCTTCCACTTCCTAATTGATACGGGGGCAGACCGCACTGTGATCAGAAAGGAGGAGGCCCCTCCCTAATGGGTGTGAGCAGACAATCAACCTCGTGGTGGATGTTGACGGTGGTGGGGTGGATCCTGACGGCAACCAAGGAGAAGTGCGCCCCCTAGTGGTCCCTGGTCTTACTGCCAACCTTCTGGGACAGGATGTTCTTGGTGAAGCTGAGGCCTCTGTTGCCACTGATCATAAGGCTCTTTACCAAGACGTATTAGACCAGGAGGAGAATGAACAGCAATTTGAGCAGGAACGGGCAGAATGCCCATCCCAACTACCGGGATGATCCTTATTTTGAATAATTAAGAAACAAGCATTCCCGGGTTCACACCCAATTCTAAAGGCCACTGCTCAGCCTTTGGTCCCAAAAATCTGACGGACCCCTGGGGACCCAGTCTGGGTTGAGCAGTGGCCTCTACCTTATGCTAAGCTAACACAGTTAAAAATTTTGGTCCAACAGCAACTCGATCTGGGATATGTGAGACCCTCTACTAGCCCTTGGAATTCACCTGTTTTTGTGATTTAAAAAAAAAAAAAAAAGGCCAATGGCTCTTAGAGACTTTTATATGATCTAAAAAAGATTAATGAGAGGATGATATCCTTTGGGACCCCTCAAAGGGGATTGCCCTGGATCCCCGCCATCCCCTGTGGTCTCCATTTGACTGTAATTGATATTAAGGATTGCTTCTTCTTCATCCCACTCCATTCCAGGGATACAGAAAACTTTGCCTTTTCATTACCTCAATAAATTTCAGGGCCCAGATCAGAGGTTTGATGGACAGTGTTGCCTCAGAGCATCGCCAATAGTCCTGCTATGTGCCAATATTATATGCTGCACCTTTTTATTCCTTTAATAAATCAAACAGGTGCCTTATATCTATGTGGATGATGTTATTTTGGGGAGTCCCAGCCCTGCCAGGTTGCAGACTTGATGACTAAGTGCCTTACTATCCTTCAAGACAACAACTTTAAGGTGGCCCCTGAAAAGATTCAGACGCTCCCCCTTTTAAGATCTTGGGATCCACACTGTTTCTTGAGGGGGTCTCCCCGATGAAGCCACAGTTACAGTTTCAAGATTCTTACTCCCTAACTCAATTACAATGGGGCCATGGATTCCCATTTCCACAGAGGACCTGTCCCCACTTTTTGACCTTTTAAAGGGCTCCGATCTTACTATAAAAATTGTTTTATCCTCACAACATCAACCTTTTGCAAAAGGTTCCCAAGATAGCTGACTTTATATGGCTTCAGAGAAACAATCCCAGGATTGCCTTAGCCTTGGAAGGGTTTGGGGGTACTGTTGACTATCACTATGACCCCCATAAGTGCATGAGCTCCTTTTCATGATTAGCCTGGAGACCGCCAAGACTTTTTCTCCCCCAACCTAATTTCTGACGATAGTAACGGATGGGAGAAATAGGGGAGCCTCATTAGCAGTCTATCCACCCCATGGGCCCAATGTTAAAATGACTCCTGTCCAAGCCATCTCCCAGAAGGCTGAAGGCTCGACCCCCTTCAAGGAGCTTTATGCAGCCGTACTTGCCTTGGAGAAGGCTAGGAAGCCCTTTAACTTGTTTTCAGATAGCCTTTAGGTTGTAAATCTGCTACCTTCCTTGGCTGAGGCCCATATTAAATTAGCTGCAAATCCCATAACTCCTCTTATGATTCAGACCCGTTTTTTGCACTGACAGAAAGCTAACCCCCTCTATCTACAATGTCTCAGAGGATATCAAAAACTTCCCGGATTCCTGTCAGAGGGAAACGAGCTAGCTGATAGTTCGGCATCTGGGACACAACTAAATACAGTGACTGAGGCTTCCGACTTCCATTCCTTAACTCACGCTGATTGGAGAGGCCTCAAAGATAAAATCCCACAAGTCCCTGTTAAAGATCTTAAAAGGATTATCAGAATTTGAAGATCATGCCAATGCCGCCTTCAATTACCATCCCTCCAAAAGTCAGGCATCAGTCCTAAAGGATTGTGTCCCAATAATCTTTGGCAGATAGATGTGATTCACTACATCTTGCCCCGTTTGGCAAGATAAAATACATTCGCTTTTCAGTGGATATGTTCTCTCACACGTATTGGGCCGTGGCGCATGCTGGAGAAGAGTCCAAACATGCCATTAGTCATAGGCTTCAGTGCTTTGCCACCTTGAGCCTACCTGACAGTATTATTCCTTATAATCCAAAGGGCCAAGCCATAGCAGAAAGATTTAACCAAACTCTAAAGATACAATTACAAAAACAAAAGGGAGAATCATTACCTCCTCATGACCAATTGAAAAAGGCACTATTTATTTTAAATATTTGAATATTTAATATTAAATATTTTAAACCACTCCCCCATTCCCTACTCAACCTCTTCCTGACCTTTCCACAGGGGACTGCTTTTGGGCACTACCTCCTCCTGATAAAAGCAGCATTGATGTTGGGGGTGTCCACCCCTCCCTCTGTCACTCCATCTCCACCTGGAGAAATCCCTTGCCCCCCCCCCCCAGTGGTGTTCCTTTGTAGGGGAGGAATGGTTTTTACCTACCTGCTTCCTAACAGGACAGGTCTCTGCACCCTGGCCACCTTACTCCCTGATGTGGATATCATCCCTGGGGATGAGCCCGTACCCCTGCCTTCCTTCGATTACATTGGAGGAAGGTCCAAGAGGGGAATACAGATGATCCCCCTCTTGGTTGGCCTGGGAGTTACAGCTGGTATGTCTACAGGCACAGCCGGGCTAGGTGTACCCTTGTATGCCTACATCAAGCTATCCTGACAGCTAATTGATGATGTTCAAGCGGTATCCAGCACCATGAAAGACCTGCAAGACCAGTTAGACTCCCTGGCGGAGGTAGTTCTTCAAAACAGAAGGAGTTTGGACCTACTAACTGCCGAAAAAGGCTGTATCTGCTTGTTTTTGCAGGAAAAATGCTGCTTCTATGCCAACAATTCGGGCATTGTCAGAGATAAAATCAAAATCCTCTAAGATTTGGAGAGATGACACTAAGAACATCAAGAAAACCCCCTGTGGACTGGCTTTCATGGCCTCCTGCCCTATATTCTTCCCCTACTTGGACCCTTACTTCTCCTCCTCCTACTACTTACCCTTGGGCCATGCATTCTTAACAAGCTTGTAGAGTTTATCCATCAGAGGTTAGAAGCAGTTAAGCTGTATCCAGTAGAAATACATTATCATAGGCTAGCTACCCAGGCATCCAACTCCACCTATGCCCAGGCATCTTCCTAGGAAAGACCCTCCTCTGCCCTCCATTGACCAATAACGGGTAAGAACCCAGATGTGCTGGGGCAACCTAAGGCAGGTCCTGGAGGAGCTCCTGACAAGCTGGCTACATGGTACTCAATGACAGGTAAGATTTCCATGTGGGGGACAACCTAAGACAGGGGCCATGTCCACTGTCAAACAAAAGAAGAAAGGGGGAAATGTTGGGCCTGATAAGGCCTGCTGTATCTACCTGAGCCTGGCTCGAGTTTGGAGACCTGTCTTTAGCTTCTGATTTAAGAGGCGCCACTTCCAGGCAAAAGTGATTCAGCATATCCACCTTAAAGTCAACCCTGCCTGGTAACTGTTACATGGAGTTTTGTTTTGTCACTGGCCTATCTCTTCTTACACTACCTAACCTTGCCCTCTACGTCATCTTACCTCGTTTCCTTAACCCCGTCCCTTGACCCAAACCTATAAAAAGGGCTGCTTAA
The DNA here is from genome assembly GCA_010120015.1 of Rhombomys opimus. NCBI lineage: Eukaryota > Metazoa > Chordata > Mammalia > Rodentia > Muridae > Rhombomys > Rhombomys opimus. Next base: position 1,828,272 of record REGO01000061.1, read on the forward strand.
TTCAATAAACCGACTTCCTGCTTTGACAGATCTCCCGGCTCAGTGGTGTTTCATTCCCTGGGGCATCTGGGGAGGTCTGGGCCATCGACACTCGCTGTCCCGCTCAGCCACGGAGGGTGTCCAGCTGTACTGGCCACCCTCCTCTCAGCACTACCTGCCGGATACTAACCTGGCACAGGATAGCTAAAACAATACTGTACAATAACAGATCTTCTGGAGGTATCTCCATCCCCAACTTCAAGCTGTACTTCAGAGCAATAGTAACAATAGTAACGGTACTGGCATAGAAATAGATTGCTTGATCAATGCAATCAAATCGAAGACCAAGAAATAAAACCACACACCTACAGACACTTGATTTTTTTACAAAGAAGCCAAAACCATATAATAGAAAAAAAGATAGCATCTTCAACAAATGGTGCTGGTCTAACTGGATGTCTACATGTAGAAAAATGCAAATAGCCCCATATTTATCACCCTATGGGAAAAAAAAAAAAAAACCTTCAAGTGAATCAAGGACCTCAACATAAAACCAGATACACTAAATGTGATAGAGAAAGTGGGGAAGAGCCTTGAACAGGAGACAACTTTCTGAACAGAACACCAACAGCACAGGCTCTAAGAGCAACAATCAATAAATGGGACCTCATGAAACTGAAAAGCTTCTGTAAAGCAAAGGACACCATCAATAGAACAGCAACAAAAAAGACAGCCTAGAATGGGAAATGATTTTCATCAAAATATATACAACTCAAGAAATTAGACAGCAACAAATAACCCAATTAAAAATGAGGTACAGAGCTAAACAGAATTCTCAACAGAGGAATCTCTAATGGCTGAGAAGCACTTAAAGAAACATTCAACATTCTTAGTCATCAGAGATATGCAAATCAAATTGACTCTGAGATTCCATCTTACACCTATCAGAATGGCTAAGTTCAAAATCTCAAGTGACAGCATATGCTGGAGAGGTTGTGGAGAAAGGGGAATCTTCCTCCATTGCTGGTGGGAATGCAAACTTATACAACCACTTTGGAAATCAATCTGGGACTTTCTCAGAAAATTGGGAATACTGCTACCTCAAGACCCAGCTATACCACTCCTGGGCATATGTTCAAAAGACACTCAACCATACAAGGACACTTGTTTGTTAATAACAGCTTTATTCATAATAGCCAGAATCTGAAAATAACTTAGATGTCCCTCAACCAAATGAATACAGAAAACGTGACACATTTACACAACAGAATACTACTCAGCTATTAAAAACAATGACGTCATGAAATTTGCAGGCGAATGGATGGAACTAGAAAAGGTCATCCTGAGTGAGGTAACCCAGACCCAGAAAGATAAACCTGTATCACTTATAAGTGGATGTTAGCCATAACGTACAGGATAACGATGCTGCAACCTACAGACCCAATGAAGTCAAGGCCTCAAGGGAGGATGCTTGAATGTCACTGAGAAATGGAAATAGATTAGACATCGGGGGTGGGAGGAGGGAGGGGACTGGGTGGGGAAGGGGGTGGAAATGGGAACAAGGAAGGGGTGGAGGAGAGGACTGAGACAGACAACTGGATTTGGGGGCCACATCTGGACAGCCTAGAAACCTATGACAATGGAAACTCCCATGACTCTCTTAGGGTGACCCTAGCTAGCTAAGACTTTCAGCAGTGGTGACTATGGAGCCAACTGGCCATCTCCTGTAACCAGGCAAGACTTTCAATGAAGGATTGGAGCACCAATCCAGACAAAACCTAACACCCACAATTGGTTCTGCCTGCAAAATGTGTAGGGGTAGAGGTGGAGCAAAATTTGAGGGAAGGGCCAGCCAATGAGTGGCCCAGCTTGAGTCCCGTGCCAAGAGAGGGAGCCCAGCCCTGACACTATTAATGATATTCTCTGCTTGCAGACAGGAGTCTGACAGAACTGTCATTACAGAGGCTTTACCCAGCAGCTGATGAAAACTGAGGCAGAAACACACAGCCAAACATTAAGTGGCGCTTGGGAGCTCCGTGGAAGAGGGGGATGAAGGAGTGAAAGGGCAGAGGGGTCAAGGACACCACAAGGAAACCTGCAAAATCAACTATCCTGGGCCCGTGGGGGCTCACAGAGACTGAACCACCAAGCAGAGAGCTTGCAGGGACGGACCGTGCATCTGGGGCTTCTTGTGGGACGCTAAAGTGGGAGCAGGGCGGCTCTGGCTACACTCCTGCCTTTGGATCCCTTTCTCCCAACTGGGCTGCTGTGTCTAGCCTCAGTAGAAGACATGCCTCGTTTTACGGCAACTTGATTAACCAAGGCTGCTTGGTGTCTAATGGGAGCCACCACCTTCCTGAGGAGGAAACGAGGAGGAAAGATGAGAGGAAGGGACTGGGTAGAGAGGAGTGTGGGGAAGCTGTTATCGGGATGTAAAGCTTTTGAATGCCTTAATAAAAAGATACATATTAGATGATTATGTATATTCGGAGCCTGGTATTGTCACGGGCACATAAATGAAGGCAAGGACTCCCTCTTTCCCTGGATCTATCAAGAGCAGGTAGTTGAGCGGTAAGTTGTGGGGCCCACGAGCCTCTCCTGTGTCCATTCCAAAGAGATAGATATGTATCTTTACATACTATATAATTATGATACTATGTATAATTATAAATACTATAATTAACACATGTGCGCGTGTATGAAGTTGTCCAACAACTAATAAAAAAAGAAACACTTGTGCTTAACACTCGTTGCTTGTACTTGCAGCTGTATAGGGTGAATGTGTGGATTTGCTTATAGCAGACACTTCAGCTCATGAGGCATCAATTTATCAAAGCATCGCTTCTTAAATACACACAATAGCTAGAACTAAACCGGAAAGATGGCCAAGAAGGTTTGTATTTATTAAGCCGGTCTGTAGATTTTTTTTAAACTCCCCAAGGAAAATGATCAGTATCACGTTTCTTCACTTGTTCATCCTTGCATAGGCGGGAAGCGTTTGGTCTCAGGAATCCTGCAGAACAGCAGCACGAAGTTGAGGGACAGTGCGGGACAGGTTCCGGCCTGTTCGCACGTCCTTACCAAGGCGGGCTGCCCACCCACACGGAACGAGGAATTATCCTAACCACGCTGGGATTTCTGTTACTCCAGCTCCGCTACTGGTCCTCGCTGTGTAATTGGTCCTTTCCCTGTATTCCAGCAATGCATTCTGGGAGAGAGACTCCACTCTCCAGGCTTCCTCTAGCGGCAACAATGAAAATCACAGGAAAGTGAAATTACCAGTGTCGGAATGTGCCCAGAGTGGTGTCAGCGTTGAAGGCTTGGGTTTGGGTTATAATCCTCCAAAAACAGTTAAACGCTAGATGTTTACATTTATGCGAACTCTGAAATTTAACCTATAATTACACAACTTACAATAATACAAACATCAAATCAATTGAATCGACTGCATGAGGACAGCAAGGCAGGAAATGCTATATGTAATGAAAAGTGAAGGGAGAGAAACTGCCCTGGACTAGCGTCCGGGCTCGCTCGTCAACACGTCTTCCAGCCTCCCAGGGTGCAGTGCGCCTCCACAGCCGACACGCGGCCTGAGGCGGGTCCTCGGAGCGGGCCTCAGCGGCCAGGCATGAGCGCGGCTCGCTGGCTCCCTTCCACTCTTGACCACGTCCAGCCACATGCCGTCTATGCGCTCTAACTCTCCTCGGTAGAGCTGCTTCATCACCGCCAGCTCCTTCTTAACCGAGCGTTCCCGGGTGTTGGCTTCGGCGATGGCAGACTGGATCCTTCTCATTTCGAGTTCCATCGCGCTGAGGAAGGAGGCCCTGGGAGTCTCCTGGACCCACACCGGGTGTTCTTCAGCTGCTGCCTCTCCCTAAAGCAAGCGGAAGCGCTGTGTTACTTAAAAATCAGAATCCGACCACCCGTTCTGTGTGGGGCACTCTTGCTTCACACCAGTACCCCAGAGGACAATTTAAATGCATGAAAAAGCGTTCCGTAGTTGTGAGTGTTTGGAATCGGTAACAGCTGTCATAGGGTTTGTGTTTACAGGGGCTGGAGAGCACTCTCTGCTGTTCTTGAGGACCATTCAGGTCCCAGCACGCGGTCAGGCAGCTCACAAGCTCCTGCAACTCTGACTCCAGAGGACTCAACCCCCTTATAATGCTTAAAAGTAAAATAAGTTTAACAACTTGTAAATCATTTGATTCCTCTCTCTCTCTCTCTCTCTCTCTCTCTCTCTCTCTCTCTCTGTGTGTGTGTGTGTGTGTGTGTGTGTGTGTGTGTGTGTGTGTACATGTTTGGAGCAGGTCCTGGCTCATGCGCGGTGAGCTCTCTCCCATTCAGCCACATCCTCAGCTCTCATTTACGCGTGTATATTCATGTAACATGACAGTACAAACATTAATAAGCAGGGGTTTAAAATTTTTAGTAGCGAACAATGTAGCTTAAGAACAGGTTATGAGGGTGGAAATACCTAGGCCTAGAAAAACACAAGTGGAAAAGGCTTCCAAGCCAGTGGGAAACTGATAATGAAGTCTGGAAGAGCAGGGACTCAGCTAAGGGCAGGCGGGATTAGAACTGATGGAAGGCGGAGAATGAAGCATGAAGGAGCCATATGCTGACTCCAAATTCTTCCCGTTTGTAACCTCCACCTCATGATTCTAAAATAAATACCTTCCGAGGTGGCATCAAATCCAGGCTGCTGCTGAGAACACGTGGTGTGAAGACCCAGCAATGACCACGGCTATGGCCACATGCTAAGACTTCAGAAACACGTAAGCTGATACTGTAGTTGCCAGATAAACCATAAGGTCACAAAAGCCTCAGAGGCATTCTTGGGTATAGTGCTCCAGGCACTGCAAGGTGAGAAGCTTTACCTCAGAGATTTGCAAAAGTGGCTTGAACAGAATCACAAATCCCAGTGAAACACAGGAGACTCAGACTCAAGAGAAATGAAGTAACAAAATACTGCCCTTTTGCTTGGATTAATAGTAACCAAAACAGTTTTCAAAATATGTGTGTGTGGACATTATACATATTATACATGTGTATATGTATATTTATATTTATATTTACATTATATGTATATTTATATGAGAGAGACAGGGAGAAAGAGACAGGTAAACGTGAGTGAGGCCACTGGACCTTAAAAGTTCTCTGTGGAAGTACTCAGATACAAATAGGAAATTTTTCTCTCTGGGGGAAAAAAAGAAGGAAGAGGTGAAAGGAGAAGAAAGCACCAAGAGGATTCAGCAAAGAGCTCTGGAGAATCATCCCCGGACTCAAGGCTGATTTCTCATGGAAGTCTCACAAGCCGCCTTTGTGTCTCCCATTTTCCATAGAGGAATTTTAATTCAGCAACATGGCTGCTCTGGCAAGGGATCATGTCCAAAAACCTTCTAGGTCTCTGTGATCTGGCTAGAATGCAGACACACTCTGGATTACAATATGATCTGGCTGGAATACAGACACACCCTTAGTACACACATCTAATCTCAAACAATGAAGGTAAGGTTAGTTCTAGAAGGAAGTAGCCATGCTTGAACGTGACCTGTAATTGAGGGGAAGACACAGCAATGAATCAGAGAAATATCTGACAGAATGAGTCAGAGACAGGATATGTCCAACTCTCATGAGAACAGGACAGAAACAGAAGCTACTTAAGAGCAGCACAAGGCAAGAGAAGAGAATTTTTATTATTACAGTTTATTCACTGTGTATCCCAGCTGTGGCTCCTCCCTTGTCCCCTCTCAATCTCACCCTCCCTCCCTCTTCTCCTCCCATGCCCCTTCCCCAGTCCACTAATAGGGGAGGACCTCCTCCCCTTCCTATCCCTGACTCTAGCCTATCAGATCTCATCAGGACTGGCTGCATTGTCCTCCTCTGTAGCTGGTAAGGCTGCTCCCCTCTCAGGGGGAGGTGGTCAAAGAGCCAGCCACTGAGTTTATGTCAGAGACAGTCCCTGTTCCCCTTACTAGGGAACCCACTTGGAGGCTGAGAAGACCGATACTCCAACCAAAGACCATGCATGGAGAAGAGAATTTTTTACTAAGTGTTTTGTTTTTGTTTTTGTTTTTAAATTGGGACAGTTTTACACAGAGACAGGTTGCAGAGAGAACGAGATAGAAACAGGTGAAGACAAAAGTGAGCCAGAGAATGAGAAGGAGCCAGAAGATTTAAATATATTGCCAGAATTAGTTTGAAGCCAAGCAGGGCAATTCAGTCAGGAATCAAGAGAAGCCAGCTTGAATCAGTCAGCATTTAAGCCAGATCAGCTTAGTTGAACCAACCAAAGAATGTTCAGAAAGAGCAAGAAAGGCTTGGGAAAGGCTCTCATCTCATCCCCTCATCCAAGGAAATAAAAACATTTATATATTTTGTCTGTTGTTGAGACCTGATCCTTTTGGAATAAGTATAGCCATATTTGTTTCAGGCCCACCAGCCACATCATCTCACCTTGTTGCTGACAAAAAAAAAAAAAAGAAAGAAAAATAAAAATAAAAAAAAATCTCTATACAAGGTCAGATTGACCAAAAACTGTGCTTATGTTCAGCATACTCTTTGGCCTTGTTGTTCCTAGAAATTCCCCAACCATAAGCATAGCTCCCCAGCTGCCAGACACACTTTCAAGGTTAGCTAGAACTGCTTGTTAACAAAGTAACTTGAGTCAGAGCTGACCACCCTGTTTCACCACCCGCCCTCTGTATGAGCTAACTGTGGTTTTTGCGTTTATAAACTGACTGTGGAAAATGAGTCAAAGTCACAGTTAAGCTCCTGAGTTCCTTTCTGTGTCCCTGGTCATGGCCAGTCTTCAGGTTTGGGGGTGTTGTGTTTAATAAACCATCCATATCTGACAGACTGGCGTCTGAGTGTTTGGGGCAGCCATTCTTGTACTGTAACACACGGAGAGCCCACTGAGATTGCCTACTACTCTAGACCACCCTCAGTTTGATGGATGAATGCCAGCAAAGCAGCCGCTCCTCCATAAGGAAGTAAGCTTTCTTTTCTTGGTTTCTTGATGTTTTTTTTGTTTGTGTGTGTGTTTCTTGGATGGTTTTGGTACGGTCTAGACCTTGGTGACTCAGGATGAGCATGGACACAGCCATGCTCTTTCTAGTCTGGAGAAGGAAGATGTTTACTTCTTAACTTGTTTTAGTTCATTGCAAAGATTTTCAGACAAAAGCAGCTAAATTGGGACAGCAAAAACAAATAAACTGTCTCTTTCCTTGAAGCCTGGCACTTGCAGCTGGGAGTCTCCTGCCTGGGTCAGGCTGGCAGCAAGCTCAGGGCTGCCTGATCTGTGCAAGCTTGTTCCTAAAGGGTCACCAACAGCTTTTCAGTTTCTCTGGTAAAAAAGCTGATGGCTAGTCCTCTGTGCCCATGAGAACTAGATTTAGCTGAATAGGCTTGACTGGTTCTGAATTATATGCTCTGAGCTCTACTGCTGGATGCTGTGATTTGAGCTCCTGCAATCCCAGAAACCTCTAACATGGTGAGTGCAGGGTCATTACCCACCGTAGGGAGGCAGAGATAGCTAAGCAATGAAATTAAAGGTGTGTGCTAGGGCTCAACCACACCAAACAAGAAACAGGTTTTACAGTTCACAGTCTCAGGGTTCACAATGAGATCAAATATTCTGCAACAGGTACTAAAATTTTCAAGTGGGAGACATAAGCCATTGCAGAAAAAGAGCAGTATATACTGTCTTTGGACAGGCCATCCTTTCAGTCATTCACAGAGAAGGGCTAACAGCATGACAAAGGGATTCCAAGCAACTTTCAACACTAAATTAGAAAATGCTCTCAGAATTCAGCCCTGGGACTCTTCCTTACCCTTGAGGACTCTTAAGCCACAAAACTAGCCCTGGTGTTCCAGTGTGGGCTGGGGGAAGGGTTCCAACTGCTACCCAAGTGACATTCCAGTAGGGGAGTTCCAGCTGCCTTCCCCGCCAAAGTGGCAGCCAGGGACAACACCACCTCGAACAACTAGACATCATCTCAGCCCCATTGGCCTCAAGCTGCCCCAGCCTCAGCACAGAGACAAACTGCTCCCCAAAGTTTTCCCAACCCACAGATTCAGCCACCAAACATCCCTGAAGCTACCAAATCGGGAAATTTCACAGGAAAGGGGGAAGATGGGTCTGAAAGAGACTCAGTAGGACAGCCACACAAGCACGGAAGTTACGGCTCCTTGAGGAGGAACCTAGGAAACAGGGCGCCGAGCAAACCCCATCAAGCAATGCTGGTGAGAAGAGGCAGCACCCGGGAGAGCACAGTAGGACTACACAGGAGGTTCTGCATGGCGCCCTCCTGCTGCAAACTCTTACAGTGCCCAGTGTGTCTCAGAACGCCCCCTCAAACTGGGGGCTGTGGGAAAGAGGGAAGGTGAGGCTGCCTAACCGCGCCAGCAGCTACTGAAGCCTGTGGTTCGAGCACCTACATTTCACTACAACCTTAACTTTAACCTCATGATGTCCTGTTTTTGAATGTTAGTGGTCTCTCTGTGTGGTAGAGCTAGCCACAAGCCAGTTTCAAGGTGAGAAAAGCAATCCTGTGCCCTTCTAGTGGAAAAGACGTGTGTTTCCCTGATGTATGTAATACTATAGTCCAATCTTCATTGGCTGTTGGTTTTCAGACATTTTTTCCCCAGGGTTACGTGATTTTGATCCCCAAACAGGTTACAGCTCACCTCAGGGTTTAGCGTGACAACTGGAACGCTCATTTCAGTTTGATTGACTTTTGAAACTTCTCGAAAACTATGTCCTCTGCCTTCACACCCATGTCCTTCCTTTGGACGCATATTAAAGATCTTCTTTATTCTGCAAGAAGGCAAAGGACAAGAGAGAGGTCTTTTTTTTTTTTTTTTAAAGAGTAAATACCTATCAATTGTTTAACTAAACTTTATGCTCTATCATATGTAGAAAACATCTGTGGTCACAATCCTCTCTCAAAACGACTTAACTTGAAACCATTTGGATTAAATCATAATCTCAATTGATGTCTTAGCTGGGGTTACTACTGCCGTGAGAGGGCACCGTGAACAAAAGCAACCCTGAAAGCAAACGGGTTTCTTTGCATGTGTATCTTAAATTGCAGTCCATCAAGGGAAGTCAGGACGGGAACTCAGGCAGGGCAGGAACCTCAAGGCAGGAGCTGATGCCGAGGTCATGGAGGGGGCTGCTTCCCGGCTTGCTCAGCCTGCCTTCTTAGAGAGCCCAGGACCACCAGCCCAGGGTGCCCCTCCCCCATCAATCACTAAGACAATGCCCCACAGGCTTGCCTACCGCCTGATCTGATGGAGGGAGTTTCTCTTTTGAGGTTCTGCCCTCTCAGATGACTTCAGCCTGTGTCAAGTTGACACAAACTTATCCAGACCAGGGGTTTAGGAACTTCCACCCTGGAGTGAGGAGTTATTGGAAACAATGGCTGCTGGGGAAGGAAGAATCTTATTTGGGGATGTGGTCCTGGAAAGGCCAGCTTACCCCAGTAGACAGGTCTACACCCCTCCCATCCAGGCAGCACTGACAGACTTGGCCTGTGCTTTTAACAAGCACATAAAGTTCTGAGGAAAGTGGGCGGAACGGGAGGAAAGGGGTAGGGAGATCTCACCAAAACACTCAACGTGTACACGCAAAAGTCTTAAAACAAAAAATTTAATGAAATGATAAAAATCACTTTTGTGTGATATAATTGTAGTACACCTCCTCTTTTTGTACTAGTTACCAGTGATGAAATTCACATGCAAAAACTTGTCTGCCTTTTATTTTGAATGAAGTTATCATTAAGATAAAGCTAAGGTGACGAATGATAAAATCTATGGAAATAAAAATTCAAGGTACATGAAGCAGAGTACAGTTGGCATTACTCTTATGGTTTAAAACTTATTACAGTGTAAATGTAAGTTTCTGACATTCAGAGGGTTGGGGCTGCATTCTGCATGTCTGAAGTCCACATTACAATGCATGTGAACTTTCACTGTGAATTTATGTTCAGGTTTTCATGAAATCAAAGTCATGGCAAGTGATGGCTGAAGAGATCTGAGCGGGCTTACTCAGTCAGCTCTCTCTGTAGCTCCTTAGTCCTCCTTGCCTCTCGATGCAAAGCACAGAGCAGGGACCGTGCTGACTGGCCCTCTTCTCTCCTCATTATCTTCTTATCTTCAGACTTCGGAAAGAAGTTAGGACAAAGTTGTTTAAGCAAGAAGACCTCTTCCTTAAAACACTTCAGGGCTCCTGTAACCCCACTCATGCCTGTTTCTAACACCTAGTGCGGGTGTGGAATGTAAGAAAGCTCATCTGTGTCCATCTGTTTACAAGTATTAACACAGTGGTGTGCAGTGTCTATGGGAAATGAGAGCTCAGGGTAGATTTTTTAGTTGTAAACTTTCTCTTTCCCTCATGTACATTATCGCGACCCTGTCTTACTAAGGAGACTCGAACTGGATAACTCGGTAGTTCACCCAGCACTGAGTGACGCCAGGAAGTTAAACCCAGAGGTACGATTATGCAACTCACCGAGCACTGAGGCTTCTCCATGGAGTCACAGCTGGCCTCCGGGCCTCCGTGGGGCTGGGACACACTTCCCTGTGGCTCCACGACGCTGCTTGTGAGAGTTGGCACTTGAGGGCACTCAGGGTGGGGCCCCACAAGAGCCATGACCTCGGAGGTGTTCCGCCACAACTCCAGATTTGTACACGACCACTCTGGACGCTTGCCAGTCCTGCACAGGTTTACAAAGTGTAAACACTGAGTATGTCCCATGTTCCCCCAAATGGCTGCAAGGTTCTAACATGATGTGCGCCTTAAAGAATGACGCCGTGTGCCAACACTGAAGCTGTGACAGGACGCCGTGTAAACTATAGGATTAGGAAGGTTCTAAACACAGCAAGGCTTGGAAGGACATCTCTATAATCCTGATGCTTAGGGAGCTAAGACAGTAGTTTTGTGAGTTCAAGGCCAGGCTGGGCTATGCACTATGTCTCAAGACACAAGAAGCAAACAAAAAATGGTATGTCTATTTCCAGGGAAATTTTAAACCAACTAGTGAATCAAACAATATGGGACAGAATAATGATATGTGGCTTCTCTGCTAAAACTATGGTCCATGGAAGAAATCTACTTCGATTTTTTTAACGTGTCTCTAAAGATTTATATTTTTAAAGGGTAATTCTGTAAGGCAATAGCATACTTGATAATTCTAATAATTCTATTGCATATGAACATATTAAAATATTGTGCTGTACTACTAAAATACATTCAATCAGTAAAAGCTAAGAATATCTGGGCTGGGCATGGTGTCCTTTAATCCCAGCACATGGGAGGCAGAGGCAAGTGGGAGGACCTCTGAGTTCTAGGCCAGCTTGGTCTGCTATGCAAGTTCCAAGACAGCCAGCGCTACACAGAAAAACCCTGACTCAAAAAAAAAAAAAAACAAAAAAAAAAAAACAAAACAAAACAACAACAACAACAACAACAAAAACAGAAAGGAATACTTATGATGATGGCTAATCCTGGGTCTCAGCTTGATCAGATCTGGAATTAACTCCAACTCAAGCTTCCGGGCACTCCTGTGAGAAATTTTCTTGAAAATATCATGTAATGCACAAAGATCTGCTCTGAATGTGGGTGCAGCCATGACCAAAGGACCTGAAAGACCGAGACTTCTCTTTTTGCCTGCTTCCCCTCACCTTTGCTGCAAGTGCATCTAACTTGCTGCTGCATCTCCCTTTCACCAATATCAGCACTAACTTCTCTGGGCTTCCAGCAGAGACTAGAGACCAGCAGCTCTCCAGGAACAGTGCTTCTGGGACTGCTGAGCATCAGCCTCATGGACTGAGCAGAATGCAGATTCTCAGGCTCTTCGGTGTGAGGCTGCCATTGCTGAACTACCCAGACTGCAGTCTGTAAGTCAACTTAAGAAATCCCCTGTGTGCCTGTGTCTTCTTTGTCATTTTTTTTCTTCTTTTCTCTTTTTCCATACCTATTCTTCCAAACCCCGGAGGCTGGCCTGGTTTATATTTTGTCAAATGTGTATTTAGTTTATTAATTTTCTTACTTTATTGCTGTATTAAATTATACAGAGAGGTCACATGGCTCTACCCTCTCAGTACAGCCTGCTGTTAACGGTGTATTCAGCCCGCTTTCCCCTTTGCCTTAACTACTCCCATTCCCATGTACGTCCTCTCTACTTCCTGTCTAACTTGACGTGAGACTAGTCACGTGGTCCTGCTGTAACTGCCCACCTTTTCTTTCCCCCTCCTTTCCACAGATTCTTGCATATTAACACGCACAGTGCTATCTGGGTCCCTCGACTCCCTAAGCAAATCTGTTAACAGGTGCCTGTTTTATAGGCCCCTGCAGATTGGGCTGACGACTGGGTAGCCACTGTTGCCGACAGTATTCAACCACAGGGGGAGGCCAAATGCTGGGGCCTGGAACGCCAGTCCAGTACACAAATGCAACTGTACCACAACCTAGATTCTCCTGAACACTGCAAACAAAATCACTGAAAGAAGAGGGGCAACCTGAATTAAAAGAACAGGAAAAATAACTCTTTACGAGACATCTAACTCCAAAAGGGCAGATCCCAGGGCAAAAACACAACAGGAGAAACCAAGATGGCTCATTTCCTCTGAAAATTACCAGTCTGGGCTGCAAAGAAGGGCCAGAGATTAGAAGTACTTTTTGCTTTTCCAGGAGACCCAGGGTTCAGTTCCCAGCACCCACAGGGCAGTTTACAGCAATTTGTAACTCCAGTTCCAGGGATCCAATGCTCTGGCCTCCATGAGCAACAGGCCTGCGACTGACGTACATACATGCACTCAGACAAAGCCCTTATGTGCATAAACAGTAAAAATACATTTAAAATTTTACTAATTTCATAGCAATGACACCCCCCACTAAAAATGATGTAGATAAAATTCCAAAAGCAGAATTCAAAAGAATGATTATAAATATGGCAACAAAAAATCCCTTAAAGTAGACTCAGATATTTTCTGAGAACATAGACAGTTGAATGATACTAAAATATAATTAAATAATTATATACAAATAGCGGGAAAAACCCAAACTGAAATGGAAGGGAAGGACACAATAGATCAAAGACTATTTTCCAACAGTGGAAAATATAGTACCAGGATATGATAATTCAGACCAGGTCTTGATATAATTTGTTATGTATAAACTGAATGTATAAGAATATGAAAGATCCAGGAAAAGGCAACACCCATGACATATATGCAGGTAAGGAGGAGAAGAATTTTATGAAAAGAGCATAGAAAAATCATTTTTAAAAAATTATAGAAGAAAATATCTCAAATCTAAGAGAAGAGATACAAAAGGCACACAGGACATCCAGATATCCAGACACAAAACACATCCAGATTCAAATGGCACACAGGACGCCAAACATAATCAGAAAATAAATTTCACACATCAAATTATGGTTAAAGCACTAAATGTACAGAACAAAAAAGATAAATTGAAATCTGCAAAAGAGAAGACCATACATACAAAGGCAGGACCACCAAAGTAACTGCTGAGTTTTTATTTCAAACCATGAGAGAAAGACTTGAACTGATACCTTTCAAACCCTGAAAGATCCCAATTGTCAGGCTAATATGTCCAGAAAAACTGTCTGTCATGACTGAAGGTGAAAGAAAAACTTTCCACGATAAAAGCAGGCTAAAAGAACTTATGACCACCAAGCCAGCCCTACAGAGGAAAAGGAAAGCCTTACAGTGGGAAAGGAAGACAAACACACTCAAGAGATTTTAAGTGAAGAAGAAAACTGGTGAGACAAAGCAAACACAAGGGTGGAGAAAGCCCCCAAAAGTACAAAATCACAAGAAGCAATTCAGACCTGTGCTGCTTATATGTGTCTTATGTCAACTTGACACAAACTAGAACTAGGGAACCTTGAGAACCTTAATTAAGAAAATGTCTCCATAAGATCCAGCTGTACTCCTCCTGCTTCTCCTCCTCCCCTTCTTTTCTTCATCTTCTTCTCCTTCTTTGGTATTCTTTTTACTTATTCACTTTATATCTCAGTTGTAGCCCATACCTCCTCTCCTCCCAGCCCCTTTCCTCTGTTCATTCCTTATCCCCCTTCCCCCCTGGACCCCTCAAAAAAGGAGAGACCCCTCCAGAAAACCCACCCCAGCACACCCAGTCTCATCAGGACTGTGTACTTCCTCTTTCGCAGTGTCCTGGCAAGGCAGCCACTCCATGGTGAAGTGATCAAAAGGCATACAACAGAGACCATGTCAGATATAGCCCCATCCCCTTTCTGTGTAGAGGGTTTAGGTAAAGCCCATGCCTGCTTCTTGTTTGGCGCTTCAGTCTCGGCCAGCCGTTGGACTGTTGGTCCTCTTGCGGAGCTCCTGTCCCTTCCGGTCATTCTGTCCCTCCAACTTTTCTACAAGGTTCCCTCTGCTCCACCAATGTTTGGCTGTGAGCCTCTGTTTCTATTTGGAGCCATAGCTGGGCTAGGCCTCTCAGAGAACAGCCAAGCCAGGCTCCCATCTGCAGACACAGGAGAGTGTCATTAATAGTGTCAAGGGATGGCTCTCTTCCCTGGAGTGGGCCTCAGGCTGGGCCAGGCACCAGTTGCATAGTCCCTTGATCTCTGCTCTGTCTTAATCAGGGTAAATTCTGGGTGGAAGTTTTTGCAGGTGGGTTGGTGTTGTCTTCTCTTCACCAGAAGTCCTGTCTGGTTAGAGGGTGGCCTCTTCAGTCTCCATGACCCAATTGAAAATGGGATACAGAGCTAAACAGAGAATTCTCAGCAGAGAAATCTCGAATGGCCGAGAAGCACTTAAGGAAATGCTGAACATCCTCAGTCATGAGAGAAATGCAAATAAAAATGACAGACGAGATTTCACCTTACACCCATGAGAATGGGTGCAAAGATAAAATCTCAAGTGACAACACATGCTGGAGAGGATATGGAGAAAGGGGAACTCCTCCATTGCTGGTGGGAGTACAAATTTATACAGCCACTTTGGAATTCAGTCTGGCAGATTCTCAGAAAATTGGGTGTAGCTCTACCTCAAGACCCAGCTATACCCAAAAGATGCTCCACCATTCAACAAGGACACTTGGCTCATCTATGTTCATAGCAGCTTCATTCATAATAGCCAGAATCTGGAAACAACCCAGATGTCCTTCAACTGAAGAATGGATACAGAAGTTGTGGTATATTTACACAATGAAATACTATTCAGCCATTAAAAATAGGCATTTTCTTAATTAGTAATTGATGAGGGGGCCTCCACCCATTACTGGTGGTGCCATCCCTGGGCTGGTGGTCCTGGGTTCTATAAGAAAGCAGGCTGAGCAAGCTAGGGGGAACAAGCCAGTAAGCAGTGCCCTCCATGGCCTCTGCTTCAGCTCCTGCCTCCAGGTTCCTGCCCTCTTTGAGTTCCTGTTCTGACTTCCTTTGATGGTGAAGAGAAATATAGAAGTGTAAGCTGAATAAACTCTTCTTTTCCCACTTGCTTATTGGTCATGGTGTTTTGTTACAGCAATAGACACCTTTCAATAATAATTCTGAGTATCAATGGTCTCAATTCACCCACCAAAAGACACAAACTAGATGACCAGGTAAAAAACACAATCCTCATTTTCAATGCCTCTGAGAAACATGCTTTACCATCAAAGATATACACTATCATAGGGTTTTGTATTCCAAACACAGGAAACCAGGAAACATGTGTTGCTATTCTAATATTGAACAAAACAGACTTCAAACCACATCTGGTCAGAAGAGATGAAGGGGTAATGTTACTTCAGTTTGATCCAGAGAATAATCCAGCAAGAGAAAATTATATTTATAAATACAAACACACCAGAAAGAGGCAGATCACATTTTGTAAAGCAAGCATTCAAGCTACAACCCCAACAGAGTAACAGTATTGACATCAATTCTTACAGTTCACCACTAGACAGATCATCTGTACAAAAAGTGAATAAAGAAACAGGAATTAAATGACAACATAGGCAAAATCGACCTAAAAGATATCTATAGCACATTCCACCCAAACGCCAAAAATAGAAATTTTCCTCGGCAGCTCATGAAGCTTTCTCTAAAAATAGCCACACATTAGGACACAAAGCAACTCTCAACAAAAGTAAGAAGACTGAAACACTGTCTCACTTTCTACCTGATCATGATGACCTAAAGCTATAAATCAACATCATGGGAAACTACAGAAAAATATAGAAAATACACAAACTCATGTAGATTAAGCAATGCACTATTGAATTATGAATGAGTCATTGAAGAAGCCAAGAAGAAAACCTTAAAGATCCTAGAATTAAATGAAAATAAAGACACAATGTGCCCGAATTTGGCATACAATGAAGGCTGTCTTAAGAAGGAAGTTCATAGCTCTAAGTGACTACAATTTAAAAATCTGGGATCTTAAGTGGACAACTGGAAGACAAACATTAAGGAATTAAAAAGAGATTACATCAGTCCCCTAGAGCAGCAGGCTAAGGGAAATAACTAAGATCAGGACAAAAAACAGTGAAGTCAAAATAAGCCAAAAACAATAAAAAGAATCAATTAAACAAAGACCTGGGTCTATGAAAATATTAACAGAATTAATAAACATTTAACCAAGTGTAGAGAGCCGAGGTTCAGACGCCATTACAAGATGGCGCCGGCATCCAGTCTCTGTACTGGTAACAACCTCTAAGAGCACATGTGCGGGTTGCAAAAGCGTGCCAAGCCACTGCCCCACCCCGGGCCGTCAGACGGGTATGAGTAAGCAGCCAATCAGGGTATGACACGTCACTCCACGTCAGATAAGTGCGGTCGGGGCTTATTTAAGCAGCACCATTTTGGGGCCTGGGGTCTCCTCCTTTCATTGCGTGATAATAAAGCCTGCTGCAGAAGGATCCTGTCGTCTGTGTGCCTTCTTGCTGGCGAGACGGTTACGCAGGTCGCAACAACCAAGTTAACCAAAAGAAATAAAGAGAAGAATAAATCTTTAGGGATGAAGGGAAATGATTGCGATAGACACAGAGGAAACTCAGAGAATCATGAGGACATAGTTTTAAAAATTATATTCTACTAAATTGGAAAGTTCTGAAAGAACTGGATGATTTTCTAGATGTATTTGACCTACCATAGTTAAACCAAGATAAAATAAATAATGTCAAAAATACAAAACCACCAGTGAGATAGAAGCAGAATTTTAAAGACTCCCACGCACAGCTGGAGAGATGGCTCTGTGGTTAAAGACACTTGTTCTGACAGAGGGCCTTGGTTCAGTTCCCAGCATGCACTCACAATTGTCACTCCAGTTCCTGACACTCACACTCTCCGTAGGTACCAGGTACACATGGGCTGTACACACATACATGCTGGAAAAACACTCAGACACATAAAAATGAAAACAAACTGTAAACTCTATCTCCCTGCCAAAAGCCCAGGGCCAGATGGATTTCAGTACAGAATTCTACCAGACCTTTAAAGAACTAGCTCCAATACCCCTCTTTTTTTTTTTTTTTTTTTTTCTCCTTACTAGGAAAAACCACATCAAGACTGAGCTGCCCATCCTTGGTTGGAGCATCAGTCTCTGCAGCTGGAGAGATGTTTTTTTTTTTTTTTTTTTTTCATAAAGGAAAAAACACTCCCAAATCTTTCTTAGGAAGCCAGACAGCCAAGCTAGATAAAGACTCAACGAAAGAGGAGAATGATAGGCCAGTCTCACCATGATCAAGCAGGCTTCACTCCAGGGATGCAGAGATGCATGTGAAAATCAATAAATGCAATGTATCACATAAATATATCCAAGGACAGAAGCTGCATGACCACCTTATTAGGTCTATTAAAGGTCTTTCATAAAAATCCAACATCTCTTTATGATAAAAATCCTGGAGAGACTAGGGATGAAGAAAGCATATGGGGAAATGATAAAGGCTAATTAAGTATGGAAAACCAATAGCTATAGTCACAGCGGGGAAAACCTGAAGCGCTTCCACTTAGAGCGGAATGAGGTGAGGCTGTGGTCTCTGCTTTTGCCTCTCCTGTTCAGTAGTGTAGATTAGACAGACAAGGCCCAGGAGGACCGAGGCAAACTCTTCTGGGCATGACGGGATGGCAGCTGTCCTGAGCACAGAGGCGTCAGCAGAGCACGCTGGTCACCACCCCGGCTCGGCTGGGGGGAGCCTCGCAAGACGCCCCCCCCCAACAGGAGCGTTGACACTTGCGTCTTCTGAGAGAGCATCAGTTCTCTCTAAGCCCGTGGTCCCCGGGAGGTGGGCCAGTCCTCCAGCTGGCCCCGAACCCAGCAGAACGTGGGCGCAGCTCAGTGGGCTATAATTAAAAACAGGAAAAAAAAATTAAAAAAAAAGAGCCGAATCCAGAGATGATGGCAAAGGCGGGCGTGGACCTGGGAGAAGCTAGGATTGGAAGCGGAAGGTGAATGCGACCAAAATACCCTGTATTTCACACCAGTGAAAGCCTCAGTGCCTCAATAGGAATGTTGAAATGTTTTAAATCTCTCACAGACACCCGCAGGCATTCGCTTCTGTACATCGTTCCCTTGACGAGGAAGAAACGGAGCTTTTGGCGCTGAGGAGGAGTTCTGAGTCTGCGCGAGGCCGGGATGGACAGAGATGAGAGACTGATTGACAAGCAGCCCAGGCAGCGGGCTCTAAACCGGCTGCCAGGCGGCCTGCCCGTCCTGCACCCGCCAGGGAGTCATGGCAACCAGCAGGCCCTTCCCTCCAGCTCAGGGTTGGTCCTGTCATGCCGTCCATCAGCGCTTGCTGGGGGGCGGGGAGGGAGGTCGCAGAAGGGCAGTGACCCTGCTGCGCCCTCACGGCGATGCTCAGATCTCAGGAAGTGCCCTGGGAGCACTGGACAGCTTGGCTCTAAGTTACAATCTTCCCAAAGCAGCTAATCTTTTCATATTTACGTTTGCGAAAACACAAACAATCGAGTTATAATCACTGTGTTAACTAAGACAAACACTTAACCCAAAAGCCAATAGATTAAATGAACCGCGGGAGAATACTGAGGCAGAAAACAGACGTAGAGCAAAAAAAAAAACAGGGGGGGGGGGTAAGATGCGTCCTGAACTAACGTTTGGAAGGAAGTTCATCTGCCAGCATGGCTCCCAGAACTACAGTGTCCACCCAGCTGTCATAATCTACAAATCTGGGAACCCAGCTCACTGACAACTATGCTTTAGTGACAGGCGCTGAGCTGAGTTTGGTCTCAGAGTCTTTCTCTCTCACTTACCTGTTTGAAAGAAGTGAGAGTAAGGCATTGTTGTCTCTCAGTTCTTTTAGATAGAGTTCTTTGTATTTTTTCACTTCCATTTTGCACAAGTCGTCTTGCATTCTCATTTTAGAGAGCTCTGAGGCGCACTTCATCAGCTCCGGGAGACTCCGCGACGGGGCAGCATCCTCCCTCGGCTTCCCTGCATCTTCCCGCGATGCCTCCTCCTAAGTCGGAACGCAAGTGACTACTGCGAACTTCAATTTCTTCAGTTTACACCCATGACTCAGCAGCTGTAAGTATGCCGGAAATGGAATCTGCATTTTGAAAAGGGACACTCTGGGGTAAATGAGGTGATCAGCAAAAGGTATTAAGTGGAGGCCCGATGGGAACTGATGTTTGGAGAAACAGCAAAAATGGATAATGACATGTGTACGTGAAAATGTCACACTGTTTCTTTGCATGCCAGTAAAATAATAGTTCAATAAAGGAAAACACTGGAGTTCAAAATATTTTTCTTCAGTATCAACTATTAAATATAGCTAGTAAACATTTGTGATCCATTCATTGCGCATGCATGATGGTGTGTGTGTGTGTGTGTGTGTGTGTGTGTGTGTGTGTGTGTGTGGTTTCTGAGGGTCTGGAGTGCTGTGCTTTGAAAGCTAGTCAAACTGCATCATGTTCTCAGCCATAAATCACCTGGTGTTTGCTCTGGTGTCATTTCATAATTCCAAAAATAATAAAATCAATTCAGAAATTTTAATCACTAAAATTAAGCTCCTGTAACTAAAAAGGAGCTAAAAAGTTTCCGGAGAGAGGGAATCGCTGTCTTTAGTTATTAACCCACTAGGCTCCAACTCATGCTCACAAGGACGGCCCTGGTCACTCTCTCGGGGTCACAGAGCAAGTGAACAGACAGCAATTCTCGAAGAAGACTTACAGGGAGGAAGAAGAGTGGACGGGTGGGGAGAGACTGGTGGGAGAGCAGTTGCTGTGCAGCATACACAAGTGAGAAACTATAAAAACAATTTTAAAAATTAAGAAGAATAAGGGAGATATGGTATACCTTCATTAATTAATGTGCTCCGTTTCTGTAAAGCCAGGGGACCGTCACCTCTGCTAATAAGTAGTAACAACGTGACTGAAGCAAATGTTTTTTCAGTGAGCCTTTCTGTGCTGGATAACACAGCCCTGTGGGACACTGCCGGAGAAAGAACGCCTCTTCCACACCAGTGACATAAGGAAAACCATGAGACTCACTTACCGCGGGGATTCCTGCCCCAATCATCTTTTCTCGAAGTGCTTCCATTTCTCTCGCTTGTTCTTCAAGAACGGCAATTAGGTTGGAATTTTCAAGTTCAATCCTAAGTATTTTAAAGGAATTATTCTCACAGATGAATGTTTTTTTGAACACTACACAATTTCCAAATAATTGTCTGAAAATAATTTAGCAGATGCTTAGAAAAACAAGCTATTTGGTAGATGTGTTATTTTTCTAGCTGTGTTCTGTGGCTAGTTGTGAAGTTTAGGGGAAACCAGGGCCTTACACAGGCAAACATTCTGCCCCTCGCAATTATGTAACTCGAGCCAAGTGGCTGGAAGCAGAAGTTTCCCCGTGGCCTCACACGCACGCATGCACCTCGGCTCACGTGGACTCAAATGCTCAGCCTGCCTGCTGCACAAACACGCCCGCAGGCTCTCAAGCTGCAGGCAGTGATACCTCTGAATCCTCCAGCGCATCTTCTCGGCAGCTTTCAGCATCGCTAGCGCTTCTTGCAACTGGAACAAAGAATGGGGGAAAGTTACAGTTAGACCTGGGTGTGAGCTTGTCCACAGAAGCACAGACTGGCCCTTCCTCTGCGTGCTGTGTGCAGTCGCCGCCTGCTCAGCTCAAGAGCTGCCAGGCCTATCGACAGGATCTGGCGGACGCTGTCTGGCTTTCTCCAAAAATGTTTATGACCCCACCACTAATGTTGAAACACATCATTAGTTGTAAATTATATTTTATCAGATACTCAAGTTGACACAATTAGTACAACAGGAAGAGGAAATTCCACGAGGTAATAAGCATTCGTGTTTTTGACCTCTGGGCATCACTCACTGACGCTATAACGTGAGAACCCGTGGCAGGGATGATGAAAATGAACACCTCAGATGGTGTCTTAGTCACTGTTTGGTTGCTGTGAGGAGACACCACGACCAAGGCAACTCCTATAAGAGGGAACATTTATTTAGTTGGGGCCTTGCTTCCTTTCAGAGGGTGAATCCACTCTCATCACGGTGGGAACATGGCGGCAGGCATGAGACACTGGGCCTAGAATGAGCCTTTGGAACCTCCAAGCCCACCCCCAGCGACACACTTCCTTCAGCAAGAACACACCTCCTGATCCTTCTCAAACAGTGTACGCCCTAATGACAAAGCTTTGGAAGGTGTGAATCGATGGGGCCATTATCATTCAAACCACTCCACCGGGATCATTTTCAGGGACAGTGTCAACACGGATGCCAGAATGCCTGGGCCTCCGCCTCACCTTGACACAGAGGTGTGCAAGTGAATGCTTTGTCTTGGTTTCTTTATGTGTGATGTGGAGATATTGGTAGAAATCACCACACCGGATTGCCAGGGATACTGTTGCTGGCATTAGTGTCAAGATTACATTTGATAGTCTCATATGAGGCGCGATCCCTTTCTGAGGAATCCTTTCTGTCCTTAGTGAAAGCGGCAGCGTACGGGGAATGAGCCACCTAATGCAGCCTTAATAGTTCTTAGAATGGGGCCTACAGTGCCGGTGTGGTGCAGCTGTTTTCTCTGGGTGGACACCTCTCTTCCTGGAGGAGACGGAACCACAAGACCTCATGAAAACTACGAGGCTCCGGATGGCCGCAAAACTTACAGGACCCCCGGAGTCCCTCCGGGAGAACAAATGCTACCTGAGGGAGAGGAGCTCTCCCACAGAGCTGCTGTGCCTGTGCAGGGAGCGTCAGAGCTGTCAACGTGCTGAGGTGGACTTTTCAGTGACTCGGCTGCCCAAGTGCCCCGTGCTTCTCCAGCGAGCCCCGAAACTCAGTGTGGGTTTCAGCCTGGCTGGGGCAGCATTGCTCTTTGCTGTGTCATTGCTGCTCTCCTGCTGTGTATAGACAGGTAGTCACATCTCCAGAGAAAAGGCCACACGGCACCTGGACACTGCCCACGTGGGCTTACACTAGCCCACGCCCTGCCCCCCAGCTCTTGGGAGGACTCAGCAGGCTGTGATCTTGTAGTGCAAACGGCTAAAGCCTCTGCTGGAGTCTACAGCGCAATCCCAGGTATCTGTCAGTCTGTCCCAGCAACTGTCAGTGAGGCGGCTTTGCCACCCCCACACCCCACGAGTAGGTTAGGGTGATATGGAAAGGTGTGTTTAAACAGCTACTGCAGGGGCCTTCCCACCAATTATAACTGCAGTTTCCGGTTCTGGCTACTTAAGGAAGGAAGGTATACGTTCGTTCATTTTGAGGCAAACAGGAACATTTAATTAAACGATGTCCCCATTCATTAAGTGCATTTGATTGTATATTAAACTTCTCACAATACTGAAAGTAATATATATTAAATAGTATATATTGAAAATAAAGACGTCACTACATGTTTGTCCTCAGGAAAAAGTATTGGTAAAATACAGATTTTATCCTAAAACTTAAGCAAATATGTTTTTAAGTTCTTTAAGAAAAAGCTTCATATCTCACCTGATATTCCTCCCAATTTATATTTAGATAATATTTTCTCCCATGCAGATTAAATCAGGGTAAAGCTGAAGGATAAACTGTTCTGAACAGACAACTTTGGATGGATTTCGGACAATCAGTCCAGTTAGGGAAGTTTTTGTGGCAGAGAAAATGGTGAGCCACTCATAGACAAAGGAGGTCATACTAGAAGATCGGGAAAAGCCAGAAAGAACAGCATGAGGAAGAGCCAGGAGCTCAGTTCACTGGAGAACAGAACCCTCTGGCACAGAGACAAGAGAGGTCCACAGGCCTGCTGGAACAGAGGCGGCAGAATCGTTAGCAGGAGCTGAGCAGTGCCGCAAACCAGAAAAACGCCTGTCAGCTGAGGAGCAGGTACGTGCTGTGTGTATGTGTGTCTGTGTGAGTTTGTGCGTCTGTGTCTGTATGTGTCTATGTATCTGTGTGTGTGTGTCTGTGTGTATGTGTTTCTGTGTGTGTTTCTGTGTGTGTGTCTGTGTATGTGTCTGTGTGAGTTTGTGTGTCTGTGTGTGTCCGTGTATCTGTGTCTGTGTGTGTTTGTGTGTCTGTGTGTCTGTTTCCATGTGTGTCTGTGTGTCTTTGTATGTGTGTGTCTCTTCTGTGTATTGAGACAGGAACTCATATGTACAGCAGGCTGGCTTTCAGCTTGGGCCCATCTTCCTTTTCTTGACTTTGTGCTGGGATCGGAGATCTGAGCCTCCATGCCTAGCCATCCGAGGGATGCTACCCAGCCACATAAGGAAAGAAAGACGGGTCCCAAAAGCATCATGCTGCCTAAAAGGAGCAAGTTGAAAGGGCTGAAAAGTTTATAACTATCCACATGAAATGCTCAAAACATGGCAATCAAATTCACAATGTACAGATTGGTGATTTTCAAAGACTATGAAAGGTTACAGGACATATATTATTCAGATTCTAATTACTTGAATGATAGCTGAACTTATCAAAGAACAAAGGAAGTTCTTCAGTGGAGGTGGACGCAGTACTGGGAATTAACACACATTGCAGAACATTTAGCCAACATCACTGCAAACTGCAGAGCCAAGTAATCCTGTATGTTAGCCTAAAAGACACTAAACTCACACCCATCCTAGCGGCTGTCGTGGGCTTACGGTCCCTGCCGTCATTCAGAAAATATGTGCGGGCATCCACCATACACCACTATCTACCACAAACAAAACTCAAGAACCGATCCATGAAGGTCATCAGCCATTTGTAGGATGGGATGACATTTTGTTTAAGTCTAAATAAAAGACACATGACACAAAGTGCTGTGGGTCCGCCGTGGAGCACACTGTGCCGTGGTCACACAGACAGCTGGACACGGAGCTGTGGTAGAGGACAAGGTCTGTGCAAAACACAGGACTGTGAGTGTTTCACAGTGAAACTGCCGAGCGCACTATCTCAGGTTGTAATCGTCTCTAGGCAACACAGAACTGCTGTCAACGAAAGGAATGCTCTACGTTGATCAAATTAAAGTCAGAAATATGAGATTTTACCAAAGACTAGCCCACCTCACTCCACGTTTTTTCTTCCGTTTCTGCCCACGGACAGGTCCCAGGGTGTGGCACACCAAGTTTCTCAGAGTATCTCTGTCTTTCAGTTCTCGAGTTTTCCATGTTTCCAGGAGGCAGCTGCACATTTGTCACAGTCTTCTCTTCTTGTGAGGCAAATCTGCAGTTAAAGATGCTTTTATTGGCACTCCAGTCCTGGCCCACAGCTCTGTCTGCATCCCCGGAGGCCTGCTGCCACCCAGGAGGGGCACGTGAGACCCTGTGTGCCCAGTCCCCCGCCTGCTGGGTCCCCGTGGGCAAGCCTAGCCATGGTGAGCTCCGCTTCGCAGGCCACAGCTCTACCCCCATTCCTAGAGGCCTGCTGCTATCAGGCCACCAGGAGACCCTTCCCACCCAATTCCCCGATGCTGTGTCCTGCCTGCTGCTCTCTGCCTGGTGGTCCTGGGTTCTAGCAGAAAGCAGGCTGAGCAGGCAAGTGAGTAGGATCCCCATGGCCTCTGCACCAGCCCCTGCTTCTAGGTTCCGGCCCTGTCATGGTCCTGACTCTCTTGGATGATGAACAGTGATGTGGAAGTGTAAGCCGAATAAACCCTTCCCTCCCCAACTTGCTTTTGATCACGGTGTTCATCAACCAGAAGCAACCATACCACAGGTGGAGAGGGATGGAGAGTAGATCTGCAAAGAGTCAGGGCGTTTAATCTGATCAAAACACACTCTATAAAACTTGAATCTCTCAAATAACTAATAAAAGTGTTTTAAAAATAAGAAGTTCCTATACAGAGTATGAGAATAAAACTAACCAAGAAGGTAAAAGACTTCCACAAAAAAATCTTTAAGACACTGAATCCAGAAACTGAAGAAGAGATGAGATGACAGAAAGCTTTTCCACACTCCTGGAATGACAGAATTAACATTGTGGGAATGTCTGTGCTACCAAAGGCAATCTACAGATCAATGCCATCTTCATCAAAAGTCCAGAAACATTCTTCACTGACCTAGGGGGAGATTTCTAAAATTCATAAGGAAACACAAAAGACCACAGATAGCCAGAGCAATTCCTAGCAGAAAGAACAGCTGCCGGCTTTGCCCTCAAACTATACTGTAGAGCCATAGTGACAAATATATAATGATGTCAGCACAAAAACAGGTGTGTAAGCTAACGGAAAACAGTAGAAGAGTAGGCGGGAAAATCAGTGTGGAAGCTTCTCAAAACACTAAAAATACAACACAGTCCAAGGCGTCGACCCAAGGGGAGCCTACCACAAAGATGTCTGCCCATCCATGCTCGCTGCCACTCTAGTCACAATAGCTAAAAAACGGAATCAGACCAGATGTACGCTGACAGATGACTGACAATAAAAATGTTATATATGTAATAAAAATGACCGATATATATATATATATATATATATATATATATATATATATACAATAAAACACTATTCATCCCTAAAGAAAAATGAAATTTTCAAGAAAATGAATGTGACTTGAAAATATTATGCTGAGGTAACCTAGAGTCCTAAGACAAATATTGCATGTTCTACGTAGATCCTAGCCTCTAACTTTAGTTATGTAGATTTAGCTGGGAGGAATATACGGACAGACAGGAAATGGGATGGGGTCCATGAAATAGGGAAGAAAAAGAGGCTTTAGAAAAGGGGGGGTGTGGAAATGATACAAGAAAGCAGAAGATAGAATACTGAGGGCCAGAGAGGCAGAAAGGAAGGGAAAGCAGGGGCAAGAGGAACAGAGGAAAGTCAGTCAAAATGAAATAAGTTACACACAGAAATCTGCTACTTTGTGAGCTAATTTTTAAAAATAAATTTTAAAGGAAGAAAGAAAACTTTAAAATGATGACTAAAATAGGACTCCTTGGAGTTAATTTAAATATAGTTTTTAGACTTCTGTTGCCATGTGGAGGCACATAAAACCCACAAGAAAACAGCAAGGAACGTTGATGGTGCTCCTGGCAGCATTAATTAAAATGCAAAACCCCGAACCATTGCATTAGCTCATTAGAAAGACCTACCGGGTATCTACACAGCCATTAAACTGTGATTTGGAAGAACACCTTTTACATTATCATAATTACTCACTGACAAACTGCTGTATTTTATTCCTAAAACTTTCACACTATAACAAACAAGGTTCCCCCAGAAGAGTCAAGTCAGCAATGACAAGACGACCCTCCATTTGAGCAGTACGGTGGGCCTGGCTCATTTCCTTAGCACGGCGGTACAAGACATACTTGAAGTTGCGGGAATCATTTTTCCTCATCACTCTCTCCTGCAGTGACCCCGGCTTCGCATGTCTTCTTTCTGACGGCTCCTCTTGTGTGAGTTTAGAGTCCACGTTTTTATTCACTTCTGTAAATGGATCACGGTGACGTTCTTTGAGTTCCATTCCACCTTTGTTAAGAGTCGGCTACAACCTGCATTTCCAACAGGCTTTCAAAATCTGTATGAAGAAGAAAGCATAATTTTAAAAATACATGTGTGCAGTCCAAGTAAGTCCATTTTCATAGTCACTAAGTCATAACTGAGTCAGTGTGTACCAAGCACCTAAGTCCTGAAGAGAAAGAGCTGGCCTGTTTAGGGGCCACCTAAAGACATTTTGTCTAAGGATGCAATTTGGATTTGATTTTCACAGGAGTCTTGCTGAGTCTGTGGGGTTTTATTTTATTTCATATCAGGGACATACTTCACAGCCAAAGGTCTCAACATGAGATCTCAAAATATTACAACCGAAAAGTCATGTTTAAAATCTTTCCTCCTGCTCTCAAAATAGAGAGTAGGGCCGGATTTGTTTTTGACTTTCCAGGACTGAGTTTTGCGTATCCTTACATGTTTGCTTGGGAAGTAGAATGTGACTGCGGCTATAACAGAAGCGTACAGTGTGGTACTGGATGACCTGATGGTGTGGGGTTACTCCAGAACCTTTCTCCAGCCCTCCCCCAGAGGGAGCTGTGTCCCTTCAAAGGGGTAGCTGTACACTGGGCGAAGAAAACAGACTTTCCGGGGTCTGCTGGATACTGGTTCTGAATTGACACTGTTTCCGGGAGACCCCAGGGAATACTGTGGGTTCCAGTTAAGGTAGGGGCTTATGGAGGCCACGTCATTGATAAACTCGGGACTGAAATCTGACTCACAGTAGGTCCAGAAGGACCCTAAGCTCATCCTTTGCTCGCTTCACCAGCCCCATTAATACTTAGGCGTTGTACATTACTTGCCTGACTTGTGGAGTGAGGGCTATAATGGTTACTGAGGGCAAATAGAAGCCTTTAGAGTTGCCTTCTACCTCAGTGAAATTCTTAGGAGTCCAGTGGGGTGGGGCACACGGAGACATTCCTTGTAAGCTGAAGGATACATTGCTGCTCCTGGCTCCTCCCACCACCAAGAAAGAAGCGCAGTGTTTGCTGGGCATTAGCGGAAACTGACAGTGGGCTACCAAGTTAACACGCAAGCTGAGCTTCCAGTCATGACTTGGTGTTTTCTGACCCTCGCAGCCCTTAAACAGCACATGTCCAGCAGCAATCTATCATCTGATGGAAACGGCAAGAACAGCGTCATGCCTGAGCGGCCCTGAAGGTGCAGGAGAGCCACACTGAGAAGTCTGCCCAAATGCCTACAGCTTCTCCTCCTGTTACAGAGCTGACTGCCACCACCCCTCAGGAGGTACCTCCCACAACTGGCTGAGGAAGAAATGACTAGCACCTGCGTCACTCATGTGTCTGAGTGTTAAGTAGGCACGACCCACAAGTAGACAGCTGCAGAATCACAACCGTTTTCTGGAACAACCCTGAAAGACACTGGTGCAGGGAAATCTTGTCAGTGAGCAGATCTTGGGACAGGATATGATCACACCTTCTGTTTAGAAGAAGAAGTGGCCAGGTGTGTGATTGTGCATTGACTTGTGGGCTGTAGCCAATGGACTGGCTGGATGGTTGGCTGGACAGACTTGGGAAGAGCAGGGTGGAAAACTGGTGAGAAAGACATCCCAGAAGCCTGTGGACAGATCTCTCCAAAGGGGCGAAGGATTCGAAGGTGCTTGTGTCCCACGTAAATGCTCATCAAAAGGCGACTTCAGCAGAGGAGGGGTTCAGTAATCAAGTGGACAGATGGCCTGCTCTGTGGACACTCGGCCTCTTTCCCCAGCCATCCCTGTCATTGCCCGATGTCCTGATGGACAAAGTGGCCATGATGGCAGAGGCAGAAGTTATTCACAGGATCAACAACATGGACTGCCACTCACCAAGGCTGAGCTGGCCACAGCTGCTGCAGAGTGCCAGATCTGCCAACAGCAGAGACAAGCACTGAACCTCAGATATGACACCATTCCCCAGGGTGACAGCCAGCGACCCGGTGGCAGGCTGACTACATTGGCTCACATCCTCCATGGGAAGAACAAGGCTTCGACCTTACTGTAGTAGATACTTATTCTGGTTATGGATTTGCCTTTCCTGCCCTTAATTGTTGTGCCAAAACCACCCTCTGTGGGCTTACAGCATAATGCCTCATCCACTGTCATGGTGGTCCACACAGGAGTGCTTCTGACCAAGGAAGTCACAGCAGGAGAAGATAGACAGTGGGACCGTGATCATGGAATCCACTGCTCTTACCGTGTCCCCCACCATCCTGAAGCAGCTGGCCTGATAGAGAGATGTAATGACC
Source organism: Rhombomys opimus (assembly GCA_010120015.1). Classification (NCBI taxonomy): domain Eukaryota; kingdom Metazoa; phylum Chordata; class Mammalia; order Rodentia; family Muridae; genus Rhombomys; species Rhombomys opimus. The sequence continues at coordinate 1,857,408 of REGO01000061.1, forward strand.
TTTGGAAGACACAGTTACAGCTCCAACTAGGTGGCAGCATCCTGGTGGCTGAGGCAGGGTTCTCCAGACGGCAGTAGGTATATGCTTGGCTGGCAAGTCCACTCCTTCACTGTTAGAGCCCCCTTCTTCAGGATTCCGGCAGGGGCCATCAGCCTCAGAGACTGATTAACTACTGGATTCTTGGACTTCCCACTGGTAGATGCCATTGTTGGACTAGCTGGACCACAGGCTCTAAGTCATTCTAAAAAATCATATATATATATACACATACACGTGTGTATATGTATGTATGTTCTGTTCCTGGAGGAAAGGGTTTATTCAGCTCACACTTCCACACATCACAGTCCATCACTGAAGGAAGTCAGGACAGGAACTCAAGCAAGGCGGGGACCTGGAGGCAGGAGCTGACACATAGGCCGTGGAGGAGTGCTGCTTGCTGGGCTGCTCTTTGTGGCGTTCTTAAGTCTGCTTTCTTACAGAACCCAGGAATCCCAGCCCAGACCCCACCATCCACAGGGGGCTGCGGCCTCCCACATCTATCATTAATTAGGATCCTACAGCCGGATCTCACAGAGGCATTTTCTCAGTTGAAGTTCTCGCCTCTCAGATGACTACAGCATGTGTCAGGTTGACCTAAAACTAGGCAGCACCGCCTGTCAGGACGAATCACACAACAAATCAAAGAACTGTAAGAACCAACATCCCGGGCAGAGGCTGGGCACTCAGGGCCTCACAAAGGGAGTGATGATGCTTTCATCGGAACTGCATCGAGAAGAGGGTTCCAGGCTGTATAACTAAGTAGCACAGGAAGTGTGTTATGGTTCAGAATGGGGGTGGCAGGAAAAACTGTTCCGAGGTCACAACAACAGTACTCCAGGTGTATGTAAGCCTGACCTGCTAACGGCCTAGACAGAAGCCTCAGAGAGGAAGAAAATCAATGAAAAGTCTGGGAGAGGCTCACACACACACCGTCACAGTACAATGTCACAGGTCCACGCTGAGGCACACAAGTTTTTGTCTGTGATATTTAGCATGTTAGTAACACGAGCAGCATCTACCCTCAACGTCCTGTGATGCAGTGCTGAATGTGTGTGCGCATATATACTGTGCATATACTATGGGGAGTGCACAGGCAGTCCATATATGTGCCACGGTACACGTTCGAAAGCCTGATTCTCCTGCTGTTGTCTGACTACCCTCCATTGTAAGTTGTTCGACTGGAAGTAAAAGATTCCAGAATTAGGAACTCACAGCCCTCTGAATTTGAGCTGGATGACCAAGAGACTTGAGTAAGATCAACCACGGTGTGTTCTTGCTCTGTGACCTATAAAATGAGCACTGTTTACAATGTCTCCTGATATTTAACAATATTCAAAATGTACGGAAGTCGTTATAACGTCTCTTTTGTGCAAGCAGAACCACAGCACTTCTGGAAATAATTTACTATAATTTATAATTTATCCCCCCCCCCAAAAAAAGAGTCTAGCCTTTCTTAACAATTTTTAATTTTTTCTTCTTGCAAAAAAAAGTCTTCATTTTATACTTTAATCTAAATAGAATAAATTTATCTTTTTTCATGTACATTTTGGCTCTTAAGATTACCACTGGGTAAAATATGATCATGTGTGCATTCATGCATGGCTGGTGTACGCCATGCTCGTGCATGTTTTGTGAGGGTGCCCCATTGGTGTGTGTGCATGTGTGCGCACGTAAAGGCCAGAAGTCCACCATGGGTACTTTCCTCTGTTGCTGTCCATCTTCCTTTTGGAGACCGTCTCTCACTGAACCTGGAGCCTCCGTTTGCGATAATTTGGCTGGCCAGGAGGCCTCCAGAACCCTCCTGTCTCTGCCTCCTCCAACTGACATAGGAAGAGCGCACCAATGCACCCAACTTTCACATGGGTTCTGGGGTCAAACTCACGTCATCCAATTTACACAGCAAGCATTTTATTCACTGACCCATCTCCCTAGGAAAGTACTGATTTTTCCTTTTTTTTCCAATACCTTATATTTCTCTTAGTTGTTTTTTTTCTGAGCCTGCAAAAAATTACAGGTTTTCAGGCAAATATTAAATATTTAAAATGCAAAAATCACACAAACATTAGTCCTTATATTCAATCTCTTCCTTTGGACTTTTTTTCCTTTCCATAAGTTACATTCTATTTTAAGTAGTATGTTCTTATACAAGCAGCTTTCAATTATAAACAGAAGTAACATTAAGAAACAGTCTATTAATAACAATATATCAAAAATTAGATTACATCAAAGATTCTGACAGAATGTAGAATGAAATGTACTGGTTATTTATACTTATAATTTTCAATAAAACAATAAAAATGTATCCTAAAATCCTCTTGTGAGGGAGACCCTTTTATATGAGGACAATGGGATTCAGCTTTCTCAATACTGTCTGTGTGACTCTTTTTCATTATTCTAAGACTATGTGTGAAGTTCATTTGGATGCTGGTGGCAGTTCTGAGGTAGATAATTTGGTGCACATTTTGTAGAGAAAGACTCAGGCAAAGAAAGGCCACAGAGACTGCCCACTTAAATAAGCAGCACAGTAGTTTCCTCTGAGACTGAAACAGGCCATCTTCCAGCAAAGTCCTTAAAACAGAAGCCCCGTGGCTTCACACACACTGTTCCTTCCTTGTGAGACTCCCAGCCTAGAGCTGCCCAGAACCCCAGCCCTCTGCAAGCTCACATCAGGTGGGCACTAGCCTCATGAGCCGTCGCTTCTCTCCGCGTGCATCTGGAGTCAACCAGCCCTTCCTGAGGTAGGAGCTGTGTCCTCCATTCCCTGCCTCAGAGTTAACCACAGCGCTAGAGGCTTTTAGTTTTTCATCCCGTGACTGACCTAGCTATCTTCATCTCCCTAGCAGATATCTCCGTCTGTGCAACACTGCTGACTTTTCCAAAGAAACCTCACCGCGGCAGAAAGATTTCATGAGCATGTCTGATAAATCTGAGGAAACCGGGTGCAAAGGGCCCAGTGTGAAGGAATCATTTTAACTTCGTTCAGTTCCTATCCAACAGGGCAGAGGTTGGCAAACACTCACATTTAAAGCAGCAGCATTGTAGGGATACAACATGGAGCACGTTCCAAGAATGTGGGCGCCTCCTCCAGATTCTGAAGAGAGTCTCTTCTATTGATGATATCAGGAGCCCGGATACCAATGGTGGCCACTCCTGTTCAGACTGGGTCCCTAGGAGAATGGGCCATGAACTTAAGGGCCTATAGCGGATAGCTTCTCACTAAATGACTCATCCAGTTTCCCCTGCAGAAGACGAAAAGTTTACATTGCAGTTCTGTAGAAGCTGAATCAGAATCGTATTTGCACACAGAATGCTAACGTATGGCTCCAGTAAACATGCGCCTGCTTCAAATTAATGTTCATTCTGTTTCTGTTTCTGTTACCACCAAGTTATCTTTCACTATAGCTGAAGTATACAAAAAACAAATGCACAATGGACCATCAAAAAGTTCCAGTACACATTTTTACATATTAATTTGAGCATAATGAAAGCCGCTAAATCACCTGCATTGTTAAGAGACAATGCTGAAGGGAAATATGTAATTTTGTTTGCAAGAAACGTAACTCTCTCAGTAAAACTCCACTTAGCCCCAGCAGGCCTCCAGGCATTCGAACCAGAGTAGGAATAGTTAGCCACATTAAAGAAAATGCTTTAAAATTTTGGAAAATCGAATCGTGGAGGAAGCTCGGTGCGCCTGGGTGACTCTTTGCTGTGATCATCTTTTCAGATGACGAGGTACAAAGTCACAGTCTCTGCATGTGGAATCATCTCTTTCCTTAATATCATGCTTTACCAAAAACTCTGGTTCTGGGACGGAACAGAAAGAGTCAGAGTGCCATAATGTCTTCCTCGCCTACCCCCCCCCCCCCAGGATTCATTTACCTTTTATTTACTTTGAATTTTCCCACGCTGTTAAGGAAGTGGACAATCAGTGGACACTAATCGTTGAAACTAAGCTAGTAAATGGAACTCTTTCTCTGTTCTGTATCTGCTTTCTCTGCTGTTTCTGGTGTCTAAAGATGCCAGGCTGATGGCGCCACCAATGTGACAGACTCAATCAACTTCAATTAAAAAAAAATAAAAAAAATTCAGAATCTGCTGACACAGCAGCAAAGATCCAAGCGGCCCAGGGCACCCCCACCCCATGAGCGGTGTCCAGCCCTTGAGCAGTGGGTCAGCCCTCCTCCGCGCCCCGGGGCGGGGCGGAGGCAGGGAGGGCCGCTCCGCCAGCCGCTCAGTGGGAGCTGTCCGCGGTGGTCCCCCTGCCTCAGCCTGCTGCTGTGCTCAGGATGCCCACCGGCGCCTTGGGAGCTGTCCGTGCTGACAACCTTTCCCGCCTCGGCCTCCGGCCCTCGCAGGAGCAGCCCGCCGTGGCAGCACCTCCTCCTCAGTCCTTGCTATTCCGTTTGTGCTGCCGAGACGGGCTCCCCCGCCGTGAAGTCCTTGTAAATTCTGTACACTTTGTAAACCGTGTAGCCCCTCAAGGCGGAGAAGCGGCCAGACCCCCGCCTGCGTGTGCTCCAGCAGCCCAGACCTCTGTAACTGCCATCTCCAGCCCCTCAGTGGCCCTCATCCCAGATTATGCTAATCTGAGGTGAAAAATCCGGACAAAAACCCACCAATCCCTGAGCAGCAGAACCAACCAATCCCCACACAGGAAGCCCACCAATCCCTCAGCTTCCCAAGCACAGGACTTGATATCCCACCAATCCCCGCTCTGGAAATCCCTGCCCTAGAAAGCTCCACCCCCTAAGAACTGCTATATAAAGTCTGTGTCTGCCCGTTTCTTGCTGCTGTCTCCTCGAGTAGAGGCAGTCAGTCCTGGATTCGTCCCTCCAATAAATCTCTTTTACTACGTTTACCGCCCGGTGTGACTGCCTCACTGGAAGAAGCAATGAAGAAGGGAAGAAAGGAGAAGTGAAGAAGGAGGGGGCTTAGGCTCCACAGCTCCTCAGCATCTCAGGGGTTAGGGTAACCCTCCCTTAAGGGCTGCACAGCAGGAGGGGGGCTCAGGCTCCTCAGCTCATCAGGAGTTGGGGTAACCACTCCCCCGCCCCCCAGAGCTGTAACATCTGTGCTGAGGAAGCCTCCTCTCCGAGCTGGAAGGTTCCTGGGCTCCTGTATCAGGATATCCTTGTGACACTGTCTCCCCTCAGAGCTGTGTGGCTCCTGAGCTCCCCTGTGCCAGATGCCCCTCCCTTGGGACACTGTCCCACCATCACCCTTCCCAGGATTCCCTTCAAGTACAAAAAGGGCCAACAACAGCAGTCTCCTCTTTGAGAAAAGCTTGCTTGCTCTGGTGACTATTCCTGCCTGTCAACTGGACTGTCTGGAATCAACTAGAACTTAAAAATGGAGGGCACATCTGTAAGGTACTTTCCTTCAATTTGAAGTAAGAAGATCCACTTCTAATCCAGACCTTTGAGGTAGGCCCTACCCTCTGCTTCCATTCAGCAGGTCACTGCATTTACAGTTGCTATATATAGAAACCTCAGTCTGACAACTTTGTTGCTAAAACACAGCAAGCCTTTGTTTGCTGCCAGAGGTGTATTTCCGTGTCTCATCCTCCCTGGGGAACGTTTTCCATGCTGACTTACATCAAGCAGCAAATAAATAGCAAACAAGCATGTGGAAAAACACCCCCACCCACACACACACCATTCTGTCCTGTGTTGCTTTCTTCTAACACACTCACTGTTCTGTAAGCTTCATGGTCAGTATTTACTGTAGACTTGAGCGCACTTGGGAAACTGGAGGGAGTCGGGCTCGGTGGCGCACCCCTGTAGTCCCAGCGCTCAGGGAGGCAGAGGCAGGTGGAGCTCTGTGAGTTCGAGGCCAGCCTGGTCTACAGAGTGTGTCCAGGACAGCCAAGGCTACACAGAGAAACCCTGTCTCCAAAAACAAAAAAAAAAGAAAGAACGAAAGGAAAGGAAGGAAGGAAGGAAGGAAGGAAGGAAAGAAGGAAGGGGAGGAGGAGGGAGGGAGGAAGGAAGGAAGGAAGAAGGAAAGAAAGAAAGAAGGAAGGAAGGAAGGAAGGAGGAGGAGGAGGGAGGGAGGAAGAAGGAAGGAAGGAAAGAAGGAAGGGAGGGAGGGAGGGAGGGAGGGAGGAAAGGAAGGAAAGGAATGAAGGAAGGAAGGAAGGAGGAAGGAAGGAAGGAAGGAAGGAGGAAGGAAGGAAGCAGCCTGGGAGGTCGGTGAGAGCACCTGAGTCCTGCGGTGGCATTTCTGAGGAGGAGTCACTGAAGAGGAAGCACACACTGGTTGTGCACCACCCCCTTTTTATCTGCTGTCTCCACAGAATCCCAGAAGAAAGCCAGTCAGGTGCCCTGACTCTCCCCTGCTCCCTGGCTCAAGGCGGCGTGACCTGCTCAGCTTCACCTTGCCCTCTTTGCTCAGTTGGAGTGAGGCCTCCAAGGCTGAGAGCCAAGACCAGTTTTCACCCATTGCTGCTGACATGTACCTGATTCCAGCAATGACGATGTCAGCCGAAGGAACAGTGACCTTTGGGGAGACTGCCAAGCCTTTCAGTCCGCGAACTGAGTAATAGCGTACCTCTTTACTATAGCTTACATACTCCTAAATTTATTTTGGAAATGTTCTGATTTTCACTGTGTACATTTTAAGTATAATCTTTTGTACATTTAAGTGGCATCAGTTTTGGTTAATTTCACTTTCGGTTTGCTTATTTGTAAAATCTGAGACAGCGTTTCTCCATAATTCGCTTATGACTTGTCATGCCTCGCGACCTCTAATGAGACCACGTGAGACTCACTGTTTTCCTAGCTAATTAACCCGGGACCAGCCACAGCGGCTTCCAGTGTGTTCACGCATGTGCACAAAACTGTCTTCACCACCACACACTTCCTTTGGGATCTTGTCACAGCCTGTCTGTGGCTGCTCCTGGCCCTGGCCCCCTCTGTGAGGGACAGGCACACTCTGTTTGACCAGGAAGCCTGATGCTACCCACATCAGATGAGGCTCTCCCAGCTGACTTAGAGCCAACCTGGACCTACCCACCCCACCTCACCCCAGGCAACCCCATCCCACCCTATACTTTCCCTATTTAAGCTAAACTCCCATGCTCTGGTGTGGACTCTCTGAAATATGGACATTGCTTCAGAGAACTGAGACTTGTATGATCTTTTCCCTTGCAAAATGTCATGTGACAGATGGGTGGGGTTCCATTAATTCCTGGGACGCTATAATGAGTGCATTTGTGAGGAGTAAAGGCCCTGCACTAGCTGACGGGCCTCACTGGGGACACACTCACCTCAGCTGCCCGAGGTCACATATGCTGGACCCCAACGGCTGGTACTCGCCAGTGCAGTTGCCTTGAGGAAAGCCACAAGCACATGGTGAGTGCATTTGGGTTGTGCCCAGGTCATATCCACGAACAGAGGAGGACACACAAATAAAATCTTGCATTGCTGCTCACAGACTGTCCCCAACAACACGCAAGTAAGCACTCCTTCAAGAAAATCAGAGTGGTTTAGACACTGTGGTAGCATGAACAGCTCTACAGCTCTGGCCACTCCTCCCCTCCAGCTGTGACCTGAACACGGCAATGGTGGGTGTGTGCTTGGCCTTGTGCTCACGTGACCTTAGCCATTAGGACCTGAGCTTCAGCGACGCGTGTCTCAGGCGTTCGCTCAGTCTCTGTTAGAGCCGGGGCTTTCAGCTCCCTTCCTCCAGGACGGTCATCTCCACGTAGTGTGCTCTCCCCGGGGACTCTGCAATGCCCTGTGCAAGGCGTGCTGAGTGGACATCATAATCACAAAGACGGGAGTGAAGAACAAACGCTCACAGTTTACTAAAACCAATGCTAAAAACTAACCAGAAGAGTGAAAAGAACCAAGAGAGTGAAAAGGTAATCTCCCAGGGGAAGGGGGGCTGAAAGGGTGTGGCGGGGCCATTCTCTGAAGAGGTGGGCGCGCTGCACCAAGGTCAGGATGTGTGAGAGGCGCGCTGCGTCTGCTGACGTGGTGAGACCCAGGAGCCTCAGCTGCTAGCAGGTGCACTGCCTGGAGCCTGCTGCGGCAGCGGGCTGCAGCAGAGGGTCACAGAGCCTTCTTCCTGGTGGCTCTCTGCTCTCTGGCTCTGGTGCACAAGCTGGCTCTGGCCCCAGAGCGCCCGGTTTCACACGCCGTTACCACACTCCAAGCTCTGCATCTTCAGTGTGTGGCTCTACAGACCTAAGGATGGAGACAGATGTGCTGCGGAGGCAGGCATCTGGAGTGGGGAAGTGGCAGCAGGGTGCGGGAGGAGACAAGATCCCGGGGTGAGACCTCTTCCCAACCTTCCCAGAGACAGACAGCCGCGTCTGCCATGAGTCCAGACCCAGACCTAGAAAGGACATGTGCCCAGATCAGGAAACAGGAGCCCCTCAAGCTCCCCCAGAACACCAGCTACTGAACCCCCCTCACACACAGTCTCACGCGCCTACCTGAGTCCTTCTCATCCTCCTGGCCTCTTCTTGCTGAAACTCCGTCAGGAGCATAGGGACACAAACCCTGAGTCTGAATAGGGCGCATTCACAATCAAGCCTTCCGCTCCCCCGGGGGACAGGTCCGAGGCCTGCTGAGACTCCTCCAGGTTCCTGCCTGTCCACGTGTCCAGGAAGGTACCGCGGGCGCTGAAGAAAGAGGGTGGACAAGGCAGTCACCGGCCAGGCCTCTCCTTCTCCGACCCTCACATGGCTCCCCCCAGGAGGACTGCAAGGAAGGAGACCGCCAGCCCTGACGCGCTTGAGAGCCGTGGGTGAGCAGGGCTGTGAGGTGCACGTGAGCAGCTGTGCGTGCCCGTTTCTCAGCCTCTGGTGGAGAACAGCTGAGCGGGCCTGCCTGGCTTGGGCTGGGAACAGGGTGGGGTCTCACAGGGCACTGAGGGCCCAGGCTTGCCCCGTATCGCCATGCGCAGGAGCCCTGCCCACTCAGTTCTTCCCACCCTGAGGGCAATGCCTAGACATCAGAATAGCGCTAGAGACCAAAGGGCTGCGAGCCCCAAGCATCGCCCAGCCTGTGCCCGCGTCGCTGGCGACCCCACTGGAGCACCAAGCCCTCCCTCTTGTTGCACAGCCCGTTCACTTCTTGTCCATCCTCTTCGCAGTAAGGGCGGAAGTAGGCATAGCTACCAAAGGCCAGACGGGGCGGCATCTGCACCGTCCCAAGCCCCACCTGAAACACGTCTGGGGACAGGCTAACTCCTCAGACGAATCGAAATCCACAGCCTGGAAGTTCTGCCGGCTCTCAGAATTACTAGCTCACCGGCACACAGCAGGTGTTCAAACACGCCCCGCAACTCGTGGGTACAAACGTCCCTGAGCCGACATCTCGGTGAGCACAGGGTCCCCCGGCGTGCCCTCCACGCGCCTCTACTCCGGACACGTCTCTACTGGGCACTCCAACAGGAGCTCCAGAACCTCCTTTCCAAGGAGAAAAAGCGCTTCCACCAATGCTGTGGGCCGACGCAGCCGGGGGGTCAGGTAGGCGAAATGACAGAGACCCGCACACCAAATAGTGTTGGTTTGGATCTACTGCGATTTACTGAAGTCAAGCTAACACTGACATAGTGATTACATAAAGAAGCATCTTGAAGTTGTCATACATCCCGGAGCATTCAGACTTTTTACCAACAATACAAAGTTTACATTTTAACTGAAAGAGTAACCTCGTAGAAGCAGTGTCTACAAAAAAAAAAAAAATCTTGGCCTAAAAGCTTTTAATCAAAGCAAATACAAAACCTTAAACTAGTGGTGTTTATGCAGTTTGCTGCTACTAATTAGTGAGTGGAAGGCTGTCATTGCCCTCCGTTGGGGAATTCCTCCTGTTTGCCTTGCTAAGGATTTACAATCTTTCCTTACAGATAAGATGCTTGAGCTAGCCTGTCTGTAAAACTCACAGTATAATATAAAACCTTCTGACCGCCTATGTTTGCCTATCTTCTTTTTGCCTCATCATAAACATCTGTGTTAGGTAATGGTTTTGTAGTGGTTTTACTGCCGTGGGAATATCCAGAGCATGTATCCTAACAGATCCCGATTAAACATTTTCTTTAGAAAGCCCTAAAACTCTTGTCCCTTTACTACCTACAATGTTTGGTTTTTCCACAAGCAAAATTCCTGATGCTGAATCTGATTTATTACCTCTCCTAAAATTTTATTTTCCTTCTACTCTTATTTGATAAAGCTTTTAGTAATCTATTAGAAATGTGTTTCCTCGGATAGTTAACTGTGCTGTTCCAAGAATCATAGAGAAACAGCAAAAAAGCTCATCAATCCAATCTTGCAACCGAGTAAGCGTGAGACTTTCAGAATATGTCTTTTTGGCTTAGATGGCCAGAGGAAGCATTTTTTTGCCAGTGACTTCCAGGAAGCTGATTCCCGAAGGAAACGTATCTTCCGTCTGGTAACATAATTTTATGCTTACATAGCACATTTTTATGTTTTCACAGACGGCTCTGGAGTTAGTGTGGCACACTAAGGCCTCTTTAAAGATGCCGGGCGCAGCCTCGTTCGATCGGCCTCAGCTCTGGGCAGCACAGCGAAGGCACCAGCCGGTTCCCCAGCTTTGCCACCACCTCTGCGTTGATGTGGGAGTCTCTCCAGGGCTCCTTTGGTCCTTTCAGGCAGAATCTTGCTCACCCCGAGGAGAGATCAAGGTCAAGGGTGTTATTACGGCAAGCTTCCCTGAACCGTTCCGCTGCCAGACAGCGGGGAAAACGGAAGAAAGGCTGAGCTTTCCGAGAAGTTACCTTTTCAGAGCGGCCTTGGCCCTGGCTGCCCTGGGTCAGGTCCACTTCCTTCCAGAAAAAATGGCCAGAGGCATGGGAGGCGAGAGCGAGGCCTGCGTCCCCAGGCACCGCCACGGCCTTCACTCTTGTCTTCCTTGAGGCCTGAGCAAGTCCAGGGAGGGCAAGGGACCACCAGGCTCCCTGCGGGGTCTCAGACAGGCGCCTGCGGGCTGGCTCTGAGCAGTTGGCTGTCTGCTTCCCGGGCTCACTGGCGACGGTGTGAGGTCACTTCCTGAGGGCCACCTTTCCGTCACCTCTTCACACGGGGCTTTTCTCACACGTTCCCGCCCCTCCCCCTTCCCAGCTGCACAGCTGCACACGGTTCACTGTGTTCCAGTTCCACTGCTTCCGGGGATGTCTGGGTACGGGCAGCACCCCGGCTTGGCGATTTCGGTTCCGCCTGCTCGACAGCCTCTGTAACCGCGGCCCTGCCCTCAGCCCTGCCTCCCCTAGACCACCTTAAGCCCCTGCCGTGTGGCCTGGCATCCATGCTGCCTCGCATGCGCGTGTTCTGTGTAGACCGGGAGCGCACGCGCACCTGTGCCGGCCGCCAGCCCTGTCCCGACTCTCTTCGGCGATGGACTGTGGCCTGGAGCCCGCACAGACCTCCTCCTTCCCCGACTGGCTTGTGGTCGCAGAGCGTATCAGTGCAACAGAATGACACTCAGGCGACACGCTCCCGAGTCCCCCTCCCGTGTTCCTGGGCAGCCAGCCTCCTCCGCAGTCCCTCACCTCCCTCTCTCCCTGGTGTCCCGTCTCTTCTCTCCCATTTTCTCTTTCTGTGGTCCCAGTCTGCAACACAGCCCTTGGCCGGCCATCCCCTGGCGGGCCCCTCATCCACACGGAGGATCTGGGTCAGTGATTAATTAGCACGCCAGTGAGCTCATGGGTCGTGCACGTGTTGGGGCTCCCACGGACACACAGCCCCGCTCCTGGGGACTCGCTGGCGTCGAGTCCTTCGCTTTGAAAGCGGGAAAGGCAGCGCAGGGAAGGACCGCAAGGAGAGCCAGAGAGGAGGCCTGCAGCGGCTCTCGCCACTGCCACCGTGTGGACGGAACGGGTGCAGCAGGTGAGGATACCCGAAGGGAAGTCACCTTCAGGGCGCGGTAACCGTGCGGGCCCGTCACCAACGGGAGCGGCTGCAGGCGAGGCTTCCCTGGGATGAGAGCCAGTCCTGAAAAAACGAGTGACTAGGTAATAGCCGTCAGTGCTCTCTGTGCACCACACGTGACCTTCTCCGGGGAGAGTCCGGCGTGAGTCAGAGGCAGCTGCTCGGGCGCTGCTGCTTCACTCCCCGTCCTCGTGGGCGGATCTCCGAGAGCCTGAGCCCAACTGGGCTGTCTACACCGAGAGTTCGGGGACAGCCAGAGCTCCACGGTGCGCCTCAGTCTCAGAAAAGAACGATGGATGAATGAGAGTGAGCTCAGCTCGGTCGAAGCTGTTTCTACGCGTGCAGCACTCTTTTTACAGCCCACTTAAATCAGTGAGAGGGCTCCCTGGAAGGAAGCTAAGGTCTGCTGGCTGACCTTTATAGCGTGTGACGCGCACCCCCGTACAGCTTACAGGAACTTCAAGGGCGATTAGAGAAAGCTGATGACGTTTTACCGAATCTGTGTGTGTGTGTGTGTGTGTGTGTGTGTGTGTGTGTGTGTGTGTATGTACACGCTTGTCTGCACCTGGATGCCTTTGGAGACCGGAAGAGGATGTTAGCTCACCTGAAGCTAGAGACGCAGGTGGTTGTGTCCCCCCAGTTTGGATGTTGGGAACCCAGCTCTGTCCTCTGCCAAGACCAGCACCAACTCCCATCTGCTGAGCCAGCTGTCCAGCCACAATTCATCCGTTTTTTGAAGCATCATTGATCATTTGTAAGAATAAGACTTTGAAAGCTTCTCTTGCATGTCAACTCTTTCATTGTTTTGGGGTTTGGGGGTTGAGAATTGTGAGTTAGTGGAAAGGTAAGTGATGGGTTTTCGTTCTCTGCATCTGTTGGGGTGGGGTGCCCTTCAGTTTTTGTTCCCCCTGGCGTTTCCGCTCGGTTCCCGTTTTATCTGAGTCCCTCAGTGGGTTTACGTTTGCTCTTCTCTTAGGGGTGGAGCGTACTGTAACAATAGATATCTGGCATACAGCGGTCCCGTGGCTCTCCTACGGCAACCGACACCTGTACACTCTGCTTGCATCTCCAACGAGACTCAAAGACAGTGGTCCTCAAATGCGAGTGACGGAAATGTAGTTTGTAGGATTTGGGCTGCGGCTGCTGTCTTAAACAGCTGAAGGCACAAATGTGTAAGCGATGAAATGAGGAACAAATGGCAAGGGGAGGCAGGGAGTAAACAGAGAGAAGAAGGGTGTTCGGGTTACAGAGATGAGCCATAGTAGAGAGATTATATGTGCAAACCATCATGTCAGCGTCCTGTGTTAACTGTCTGCCGTGTAGGGTCCGGACTCACCTAGAGATAGGCCTCACGGCACAGCTGTGAGGGACCATTTCGCCCAGGGGATGCCTTGAGGGATTATGTTGCTTACCATAGCTGAGTCTGGAAACCTTCACCGTGAGTGTACTGCAGGGAGGCCCCCAGCCTAGCACAGCACCGTGAGCGTCCTGACTGCACGTGCGATGGGACCAGCTTCCGGCTCCGGCCGCCTCCCCCTGCCTGCCAGGGAGACCTGTGCCCTTGAACTGTGCCTGTAACCTGGCGAAGACGAGGCATGACAGCATCTAGCTGCTCTCCTTCGCACCCCACGAGCTACAGAGGAACAACGGGGGAGTCCAACCTTCAAGACAACCTTGAGTGGATGTGTAGACGGATTTGTACTCTTACCAACTGACCTTTTGGTCATGAACATGCACCTCTTTACACCTATTAGACTTCCCTCTATTTCTTTGAAAAAGTCTCACATTTCTCTCTGTTCAGATTTTGCTGGCTGTTTAAATTTACCATTATGTACATTTTATTGCTGGCATTTGGTGTCCTTGGTGTCGTTTTAGATATCTCACTGTTAGCATGTAAACATGAGATACAGTTTTTGTTTTTCTGCTGTTCTGCTTGTGACTCTGTCCTCCTTGTTCACCAGTGTTCATGGTATTTCCTGAACTCCCGGGCTTGGGTAGGTAACGACAGACAGGTAAACGGACACGTGCGCAAACAATTTCCTTGCTCTTTGCCTTTAATTTTCTTCGTTCTTCCAGTGAAGTCACTCCACCGCCAGCTTTCTGAACCGTCGACGGTCACTTACAGTATATGGAGAGCGTAGAAAGAACACGTGTGCTTTCCACGTGTTTCAGGAGGCCCGTGTTCACAGCCATTTCCTGTCCGTGCGCGTGTGGGTCCACTCACCCACAGCTGAGCTCATCCGGAGATCAGCCAGCAAGGGAGCAACGCGAACGCTTCTGCTGGCACCCAGGTGTGACCTCAAGGCGATCCAGGACTGGAAGATCAACTTTCTACTGTCCCCTAAGAAATCCTTGCAGCTCACCAAAATGAAGCCAGTGTGTCGATGACGTGATCGCTCGTTTTGTGACGTAACCGCAGCCGCCGACTCAGCACCCTTCATTCTCAAAGTCTGCCAGCGCAGAAAGAGGAAGAGGGGAAGGCAGTGGGGTGGGGTGGGGCGGGGTGGGGCTGGGGAGACGGTCTGTAAGCAGTTGGTGAACTCGATACTGCACACTCCTGCCTTCCAAGTGGCTCGCGCTGTGTTTACCACTGGGAAAAAAGTGAACACAGTGAATGAGATTGGTCCTTCAGAAAGATACTTACTTGAGCAACGAGAAAATCCGAAAGCTAGTTCTGCCGTCAGCTAATAGCTGTTGGTAACTAACTGTTCCGTTGTCCGCCCCTCCTCCGTGCTTCCCTCGGTGATTACATCTAAAGTGCGTCATCCCCTGGGCCATGCAGCTGTTTGGGATGCTGCTTCGCTGCGGCCTCCCTGCAGGTAATCTGTGGGCTCCGTGCTTCCCGGATGCAGTGCTGTCAGTTTCCCTGCACACGGGGAGCCTGGCGGAAATGCTCACTGTGAGGAAGGGCCCTGTGCTGCTCCTCTTCTCTGCCCCAGGGCTGTGATCACCGCCTCCTGATGGTGAGTGTGCATCCGTGTGTGTGTGTGTGTGTGTGTGTGTGTGTGTGTGTGTGTGTGTGTGGCGTTATGTGTATGCATGCGTGTATGTGTGTGATATGTGTGTGGCTCACTCAGCCTGATTTCGAAGGTTTACCAGCCCCAGAGATGGCACCACCCACCCGGGGCCCTCCAGCACTGATCACTAACTGAAACAGTGCCTTACAGCCGGATCTCCTGGAGGTGTTTCCTCAGCTGAGGCCCCTTCCTCTCTGATGACTCTTAGCTTGTGTCAAGTTGACACACAAAACCAGCCAGCACAACAGCTAACCAGCACCTAACACCATCAGTTTATTCTCCAAGGCAGACAAAAAAATAGAGTTGGCTTAAAACAGCTGTCTAAATGTCGTCAGTAGACAGACAGCCTGTGTCCACTGTCACCGGAGCAAGAACCCCAAGCCGCATTATGACCTGAACATGGTAAACTCTTCCTTTTCCCCCGAGGCCTGACGTATCTGCTGACCCTCCATCACCAGGCATATTCCACGAAGAGAAATGGTCCCAAAACTTGCAGGACTTCTCTGCTCCTTCCTGCCCTTGCCCAAGGGTCACACTCCAGGGACAGTCTTTGCACGGCGTTTCCGTTGCTGCAGCATTTCTACCTCTTCTTTGACTCACGGCTGAAACAGAAGCAGTGAGGCCTGTGTGTGGTTTTTCTCATCATCATCCCATCCGCACAGGAGTGTGGCAAGCAGGCAGGAGCCAGGGCCGGGAGTCTATGCTGCGCTGTTTTCTTAATAACAGAGTTTTTCTGTGTATCCTAGCTGGAACACCTCCCCTCGCGGCCCTGTTACTGCTACTTCCTGTGTCATAAAGGGCAGGTGTGCTGCCATGACAGGCCTCATAAGACACTGTAGGCCTGACTTTCTGTTTCCTGGAAATGTTCCCACAGTTGCTTAGCTCCTGTTTCTGTTTTTCAGGACATGAAACTATAGTCCATGGAAGTAAGATACAATAACTCAATAACCTCCCTGAAAATCAGAAACAATAATCTAGTAACCGCCTTGAAAAGTCCCCACACGCTTGACCAATCAGATTAAAGGTTAGTGAGAAACCTTTGCTTAGCTAGTCAGAATGATCTTGTTACCTGGGCACTTTCTGTTAGCACTGTTACCTGGGCACAGCTGTTACTTGGACACTCTGTGAAGTCCCCACATCCCCAGATCAGCACCAACCAGTCAGTTTAGGACAAGCTTGCTTCTGCTAAATGGGAACCAGTCATGTAACAAAGTCCTGTGCCTTGCTCAGACCATAACAAAAACCCAGCTTTGCAGCCACTCAGGGCTCCTTCCCTAATCCACTGCGTTGGATGGTGGGGAGCCCAAAATAAAGGCTCTTGGTTCTTGCATGCACGGTCGGTCTTCTGGTGGTCTTTGGGGTCTTTGCGATCTGGGCATAACATGTCTCAGTGTCTCACTACAAGACGCGCGCGCGTGCACACACACACACACACACACACACACACACACAAAGTGTTTCAATCACTTTGGGTCCACCAGTTTCCAACCAGATCCACTATTCCACAAGACACAGGCATGAGAAGTTTCAGCGACAGCCAGGTCGTGGTAGATTCGGAGCTCACACGCAGCAGAGGCCGGCATCTATGTGGCTGTGAAGTAAGAATGCCAGGGGACGTGCCGCACACCCCTGCACTCCCCACGCCTGCGTGAGCTCACGCCGCCATACACGTGAGCCACACACCCAGAAGGGTGTCACACAGGAGCACGCTTCTGCAGGGACAGAGGCACGGGTCTGGGTGCCACCGGGTCTAGCAAGCGCCTGGAGACCGGGAGAATTTCTTCCTCTCTGCACTTAGGTTTCCCGGTGTGCCTTACGCCCGGGTCCTCTTCCGCGTACCTAGGCTGGTTTGTGTGCGCAGTCCAGCTATAAACGCGGACATACTGAGATTTCTGCAGTGCCGGCCCGTAGGTTGCCGCAGGCATGCGCAGAGCGGAGTGCGTGGGTCACGTGACCGTTTCACGGTCGGTTTTTTTAGGAACCCGCACGCGGCCGCTGCAATTACACTCCCATGAGCAGCGGACGAGGCTCTTCATTTCCCACATCCTCCCAACATTGTTCCCTTCATAGTCATTCTGACCGGTATTAGACGGAATCGCAAAAAAAAAAAAAAAAAAAGATTATTTGCATTCTCCTGATTCCTAAGAATGCAGAACTTTTCCTCTGCAAGCATTTATGGGCCGCTTGTGTCTTGCTCGTGGAACATTGTTTACTTCATGTCTGGGCTGGAAGATCTGTGCGTCTGTAGAGCTTCACTCGTGGCGGTTGTTCAGCTTCAGCAAGGGTCTCGTGACCTCAGTTTCTTCAGAAACCCGAAACCGATTCAGTCATGTTTTCGCGCTGCACAGCGGGTGGGCGCGGGTTTACCTCAGGCTGCTCACTACACCTGACCTTGGTTGTTTGTTTATGCGCCTCTGTGGAGACACGGTTGTGCCCCCGCGTGCCTGCCCCGTGCAGCCTGCCCCTGGGTCAGACGCCCGTGACCCCTTGAACCCTCAGATGCTCTGCCCAGAGCGGCTTCTGCCCGGGACTTGGCTCCTCTCATCTGCCAGCTCCCTTCTCCCGGGCCTCGCCGGCAGCTAAAGCGGTGTCCGGGCTTGCTTCCTGGGCTGTCGAGTCCTGTGGAGAAGATCCTTGCCAGCGCCGATCTCTGGACTCTTTCCCCTGTTTTCCTCCAGCGACTTTAAGGTTTTGGGTACTGCATTAAAGTCCCTGGTCCATTTTTGAGTATTCTGGAGAGTGAAGGGAAAAAAAAGGAAAAGGAAATTGTTTCATTCTTCTAGGTGTGGGTGTCCCGTTTCCCCAGCACTGGCTGTTGACGAGGCTGCCTCTCGTTCGATGGATTTTTGACAGCTTTGTCTGCAGTTAGGCAGCTGTAGCTACATAGATTTACTGACGAGTCCTTCCCCGCTCCATTGCACTGCACATCCAGGCTCAAGCCGTTGCTATGCTGTTTTCATCGTGGCTTCATCATTGCCTTTAGGTCGGGTGTTGGGACATTCCTTCAGTGTTGCTCTCTCGACTAAAGGATTGCTTTCCGTTGTTGGCCCCCTGTGCTCCTCAGCACTGTTCTTCTAGCTCTGCGGGATGCCATCGACTCCTGATGCGGACTGCATTTCACCTTTGTAGCTCTTGCTAGCATTAGCCACTCTCACAGGACTGGCTCTGCCTGTGCGTGTGCACACAACCTTTCCTTCTGGTGTCTTCAGTGTCCTAAAGCTTTCGTTAACATCTTTGATGAGACTAATTTGCAGGTCTTCCTTCCTTCCTTCCTTCCCTCCTCCTTCTCTCTCTCTCTCTCTAGGTTGGTTGGTTGGTTGGTTGATTGGTTGGTTTTTGGTTTTGCAAGACAGGGTTTCTCTGTGTAGTCCTGGCTGTGCTGGAACTCCAAGATCTGCCTGCCTCTTCCAAGTGCTGGGATTGAAGGCATGCACCACCACCACCCGGCCTTTCTTTTGTTTACGAAGCTATTGTGAATAGCATTTTCCCACTGCGAATTCGTTATTATTAAACAGAAAACTACTGACATATGTTGATTTTGTATCCTACCACATGGCTGAAATTGTTGGGGTCTTTTAATCATAGGAACGTGTAATCTACAAACAGAATTTGAATTATTTTCAAATTATATTTTTTAATTCTCTCTTACCTGTTCTTCAACCTGGAGTAAAAGTTGAGAGAGTGCAATTCCAGACTGTGGAGGAAATGTTGTCTCTTCCTCTATTACTATGCTTGCTATAGGCTTATCACACATAGCCTTTACCATGTTAAAGGATGTTCTCTTTGTTCCTAATTTCTTCGGTGCTTTTATCATGAGAGATGTTGACCTTCGTCAGGGGCCTTTTCTGAGTCAATTGAGATGGTTCTGTGGTTTTGTCCTTAAGTCTATCTAAGCTCAGAATCACACTTAGTGATGAGTATATATTGATCTGCCTTGATCTCTGGAACAAAACTAGCTTGGTCATGCTGTGTGATCTAAATGTATTCTTGAATTTGATTTGCAAGACTTTTATTGAGAAATTTTGTATTATTGTTCAGGGTAATCTCTAGGGTTTTTGTTTGTTCGTTTGTTTGTTTGTTTGTCTGTTTCCCTCTGTGAATCTTTGGTTTTGGAACCAGGATGGGGCTGGCTTCATAGAATGAGCTCGGTTATGTTTCTTCTCTGACTGTTCATGGAGGTTTGTGTAGCATTGATCCATGAGCCTGTCTGGCCCCAGACTTCTCTGTTAACGCTTCATTCTCACTGGCAGTAATAGAGCTGTCTATGTTGTTCATATTTTCTTGATTTAATTTTTGTAGGTCATATACGTCTAGGAATTTTTTCATTTTCTGGTCTTTTGGAACCTAAGTTTTTAAAGTGCTGCCTAATGGGTCATTATAGTTGGCAGTTATCTTCCCATTTCATCCCTAACTATATTCCTTTGGGTCTGTTTTTCTTTTGCTTAGTTGGCTGGGGGGGTATTAATCTTTTGTTTGTTTGTTTGTTTGTTTGTTGTTTTTTATTTTTCAAGACAGGGTTTCTCTGTGTAACCCTGGTTTTCCTGCACTTCCTTTGTAGGCCAGGCTGGCCTTGAACTCACACAGGTGTGCCTGCCTCGTGAGTGCTGGGATTAAAGGCATGTCCTGCTTAATCCTGTTTTTTGATTGAGTTCGTGTTCTTTCTGTCTTCACCTCACTGACTTCCTTAATCTTTCTTGTTTCTTGTGAGCTGCTGCTCCTGAGTTTGGACTATCCTTAGTCTCCTAGGAGCTTTGTTAGGTTGTTTATTGTCTTCCTGATTTGCTTTTTAACATAAATGCTCTGAGCCATTAACTTCATGTTCCAGTGATTCTGGCAAGTTGTCTTTTCTTTTTCTTTGGATTCTGGGACCTTTGAAAATTTTTCTCCCAGTTTCTTCTGTGACTCGTTGGTTACACATGTGTGGTGTTCAGCTTCCATGTATTTGTATAGTTTCTGTTGTTTTTCATTGCAAATTGATTTTTGGGAGCTTCTAAAAGTAATATTATAAATTCATTCTTTGATAATTTCAAACTTTATGTATATATATAATGTATATAATGTCCTTGATCATACCCATCCCTAACTCTGTCCTTACACCCTCCCAGGACCTTCTCCCAGCCCCTCCCCATCTTTCTCTCCGAGTGTAATTGGTGGTGCCCACATGTGCATGGGTGTGGCGCCATCCACCAAAAGTTGGTGATCTACCTGTGGCCATAGCTCCAGGGAAAGGCCTTGCTGTCCGCAGCAGCTATCGGCTGGCAGTAGTTCTTCAGCTAGAAATGGAATCTGTGTGTTCTTCCCCGTCCATGCTGGAATACTGACCAGCTTGGCTTTGTTTTCAAGCTCCAGATGGCATGTGTGTATGTATACATGTATGTAGTGAATGTGCATGGCATGTGTGTATGCATGTGTGTGTGTATGAATGTATGTAGTGTGTGTGCACGTTTGCACGCCATATCTTTGTGTGGTAGCCAAGTAAGAAATGTATGGATTCTGTTCTCGCCTCCACTGTGTGGGCTCGCTCTAGGGGTCACACGTGGGACACGGGCTGAGCAGTACGTGCCTTTACCTGCTGAGCCATTGCACTGTCCTAACTAGAGTGACAGGTAACCCACAGCTGCTATGGGTTTGTGAGTGTACAACTGTGTCACATCTAGAAATAGCATTTCTCAGCACTCCTCATATGCCATCCGTCCCCTCAGCCATGAGCCAAATCAGAGAGCCCCATGCTGACATCTCCTGACAAGGCTGGAGGCAGAACTTAAAATGCATCCACAGCCTGGTGATGGGGACGCAGAATTGAGATTTCAGTGTACAATAAACCTGGCCCTGGGGAAGTAGAAGCAGGAAGAACAGAAGTTCAAGGCCACCCTTGACTACCTAGCAAGCTTGAATCCAGCATGGACTATATGAAACCCTATTTCAAGTGAAAACAAATAAACAAACAGAACAACAACAGACGCCTTAGCCAGCTAAGACCTGAGCTCGCTCATGCCTGAGGCCTACAGTCCTCCCCAGCAGCTCTCCCTAGACCACAGTTCCTGAGACCTCCGCCTGATGCCCCGGTGAAGCGCTAAAGCCCTGTGACATTCTGTTCTTTTTTTTCAAATTCACATTTTCCAAACTGAAGTTTATTTTTATTAAATTTTTGCTATCTTGGGAAAAAACAAAATCAAACAAACAAAAAAAAAACCCCACCTATCTGCTCTATTTAGCCAGTCACTCAACAGTGTATTTTCAACATGGTGTCCTGTTACAAGTCTCTGCATTAGCTGAGAGTTCTGCAAAAAGGAACTTCTCTGCCTGAAGCTGAAAATGGCATTCATCTATGCACTTAAAATATTTTGAAGACAGTTTTACAGTATGTACACTTAGCAAAACAATGGCAGGAAGTTTTTCTCTGGGGCCTATGACCTCCCACGTCATGGGATTTTGACCAGGTTTACAGTACCAGACATGCAATCGCTCCAAGTAAGCAGGCCTCAAATCCAGTTACAAAGTGTGGTGTATAAACTGACAACATGACCACTACATGATATATGAGGTCAAACTTCTATTGTAGATATGAGGGAGAGAGAGCACAGCCAGGGGCATCTGGAAGAGTCCAGAGCAGAGAGAGAAAGAAGCAGACTGAAGCTGGCCATGAGGAAAGTAGGAGCAGAGGAGAGAGGGAGGAACGCAGAGAGAAGAATACAAAGAGAGAGCACAGAGAGACAAAACGAGAAAGAGAGTGTCTGAAGTAGCAAGGTTATGAGGAAAAGGAGTAGCTGGGTGAGGGCAGCCTGCAGGCTGGAGGGAGGCGAGAAGAGCTGCGATACTGTGGAATGTCTCACCTTGTGTAAGCAGCTAGTGCAGAGGAGCCTGGAGGCCAGCACGTGCTGTGTGCTGACAGGACCACAGCCACTCATCGCTTTTAGAACTGGGGAAAGCAGTTTCCTTTGGGCCACGCTACTACTGTACCACAGGCGAATCTTGTCTGGCAGGTCAGTGTTAGTTGTACCATTTTCTACGCTAACAACCTGCTAGCACTTTCTGGGACTCTGAAAGCCGAGGAGCATGGAGGGAGTTTCCAGGTTTCTACTCTTATTTCCAGTGTCCTGCAATCAAAGCATGCTGTGTCTTTGGCCAAAGACACAGCATGCTTTGTCTTTGGCAGCAGGCTCTTCCCTAAAGAGCAGGAGCAGAAAATAGTGCGTGTGGTGTCTCCCCTCCCACTCCTGTGCCCCTGTGGTGCTTCAGGCCTCCCTGACTAGTAACTGGTGGGGAGGTATCCAAAGCTTAGCACTTTCATTAAGTATCTCATGTCTTCTAGGATATTGCCTACACATACAGAGTACCTGCATTGAAACACACACATACACACACACACACACACAAACACATACACACACACACACACACACAAATCTAGTAGGTTTCCATAAGGCTTCGTTTTCTTTTTTGCTTTGTTGTTTTTGGTTTTGTTTGTTTGTTTTTGAGACATAGTTTCTCTGTGTAGCCCTCCCCAGGAACTGCATATGGGAATGAAAGGACCAGGCCTGACCCCTTCCCCCCCCAAAAAAAGTCATCAGTCCCAGGAATTAGGCCATAGGTGACCAATTCTAGGAGTAAGAAAACCATAAAATTCCCTACCCAAGGAGCAGCCTGAGGATAACCACAAGAATGGGAAGGTATCTTATCTTAGGGTGGGGTGTCTGTGCTGGGCAGCCCACTGACCTAACGAGGTCTATAGATAGCTCGTTCAATGTTAGTTATGTTAGTTAGCCAATCCCTCTGTAAGAAGCTTGCCCTTGCTGAATGTCAGCCAATCGTGTAACTGCTAATCTGGGAATTCCAGGTTCTTGCTCAAGCCCCAATAAAAACCCTGCCATGAGGCTGGAGAGATGGCTCAGTAGTTAAGAGCACTGTCTACTCCTCCAAAGGTCCGGGTTCAATTCCCAGCACCCACATGGCAGCTCACAACTGTCTGTAACCCTAATTCCAAGGGATCTAACACGTTCATACTAATGCACATAAAATTAAATAAAATAAATTATTAAAAAAGATCCTGCCATGTAGCTGCTTGGGCCTGTCCTCTCTGGTCCATTGTGTTGGTGATGATGGAGAGATATTAAGCCAAAATAAAGCTTTTTGCTCTTGCATGTGTGGTCTGGCTCCTGGTGGTCTTTGGGGGCCTTAAGATCTGGGCACAACATTTGGGGGCTCATCCCAGATCCCTAAGACCCACTAGGACCTCTGGCACATTAAGCTGAACACCAGCTGGTAAGGGAGCACTCTGTCCGTGTCTGTTCCTGTCTATCTGTGTCTCAGAGATACTGGTTTATGTTTTGTGTTTCTTTGTGTCTATGTTCTTGTTTCTGGTGTCTACTTTCTTGATTTTGATTTTCTTTGACAAAAGGAGTTGGAACTGGCCCTTGGGATTAGCAGATGTGCTGTGAATCTTTCAGCCCGAGGTGTGGAAGTCATCCTTGCCACCTCTTTAGGAGAACCTGTTCTCGTTGGTTTTGGTTTGGAGAAGAGCCTGGAAGCTCTCAAATTGGTTCTTTGGTTCTGGATCCAGCAAATGGTACCGCCGCAATTCTCTGGTTGACCATTTTCCCCGGGAACATTTGTGTCTGTTCGTGAATGTCTTCGTCCTTGTCGTTCTATGATGGGTCTTATTAAACTGATTTAACCATGGGTAAAACTTGAGTTTAGTTCTAGGCCAACCGAGCCACGGGTCATGGCAGCTCAAGCACAAGCCGCAGGTCCCTGGCAGGGTGGCTTGAGCCATGGTCCACAAGCTCTGCTCCTCTAGCCTTTATCTGTGGGTGGGAAAGAGCCTGCTGGGAAGGCAGGCAGGCTGGCAGCAGTGGCCGTAGGTGTACAAGCCTGGCCTCTGGGAGGAAAAGTGGTGACAGCGGCAGCTTCTCTTCCAGGGTCAGCATGAGAGGGCAAAGGCAAGGAGGCACACCAAGGGATGGCTGCAGTGTGTGCCCCCTCCCCAGCCACATGGCTACCAAGTAACAAAGTGCTTGAAATTACAGCTAGAGAAAGCAAGGAAAGTTTTGTCTGTTTTAAGTATATGTATGGCCATTACATGTTTATTTCTGACTGATCTCAAATGGTTAATATGCTCTGTATGTCTTGGTTAGATTAACAGTTATTGGACATGTTTAAAGTTTAAATTAAAACTCTTGTTTAGAACATATATATGTGAGCATATGTGTTTGTAGCATCTATAGAAACACAGGTGTTTTTAAATAGCAACCATGTGACTTGCCATATGATGCAACTCCGCCATCTTGAAATTGCCACATGATATGGGGTAAGACAGAAAAAAATTACAGAACCTCTTAGTCATAATGAATTCTGTTTATCACCCTATCTCCTTTTAGGCTAAGAAGACAAGACTCATTTTTAATTGGTATTGATTTTAAAGACTGAATTGTTTACACTGGCAAAATTTGGTTTTGACTTTTAAAATTATGGTTCTGCTTTATGACTTCACTCCTAAAAAGGATACTTTAGTTTGATATTGCAAAAACGGATTTATTTTAAAAATGTGTTTAAGGGTGTGAAATATTTTAAAGTTTATCAGGTATTTTATAATATATTATATTTTCTTTATGGATTATAAATTTATAATTTACGGATTATAAATTTATGAATAAATTATAATGTATTATAATGTTTTATGGATTATACATATACATATATGTATAGATAAATGAAATTCAAGGTTTTATTTTTTGGCATGCTGTATGTGTGAGTCAGCCCTGGTTGGTGAACATCTCTTCAGATTAACAGGCTGACGTGAAGTGTGTGCTTGGATGCCAGTTCCTGAATGAACGGATTAATGCTGTTTCTTCCCGGCTGATGGGTTTGGTATGGCCAGAATAGTTCAAGTACTTGTAAAATTGTTCTATACTGTTCTATTATGTAGTAACCTACTTGATTACAATGTTAGAACTTGGCTACGGAAACTGGAAATGCTCCACTATACCCTGGGAGGCAGCAACATCTGATGTTTTAAGTTGCCAGCCGCAGCCTGTAACAACACATGGCTGGCGGCCATGTTGGTTCAGGGATAAAGAGGGTGGAGCCATGGTTTTACCTCCATCTTTGTTGAGGGCTGCTGTGTTCAGTTCCCTCTTTAGTGCTAAGCTTTGTCCTTTAAGCTTTTTGCTGTTCAGTCTTAATATGATATGGTAGGATCAGCAAGAATTGCCAGTCCTGTATGAACTGTATGATTAAAAGTTTTGCTTTGATTTTAGTTCAGAAATATATTTAAGGTGGTGCTAATGACTGCAGTTGGTTATAAGAATGAGCTTTACCTAGTCTCTTGTCTAAGTTTTCAAGGTTAAGCCTAGGATGGGTAACTACAAAGTTTGCCTGTGTAGATCTACTTGACATAGATAATGATCCTAAAACACTTATCCAAGGAATATGCCAGAATTAGAGATTATAACATTCTGTTTTACAGCATGCAGTTTAGGGTAGATAACTAAAGATAGACGTGGAGTAACTCATATGCTGGCCCTCAAGCTTGTCAGAGATCTGTGGAATATGGCATTTTAAAATGTGTAAACTTTTTATGACAGAGTCCCAAAATCCTGGCAGTAGCTCCCCAAGGTTGCCAAGAAGATTTGGGCACAATGACAGATGACTTTGACTCTGGATTGTGGTATGCTGACCCCTAGCCCACCACTAGTAGCTTAAACTGTGGACAAACTGGATACCTGGAGAGTCATTGTTTTACATTGCTGAAGACGCAATGAGGTCAGTCTCTCATGTTCTCTTTTCTACAGAAACAGTCTCTCATCTTCTGTGCCTGATGGCCAGACTGCCTTTGTTTATGATGCCATGAGACTACAGGAGCCAGGGACAAGTGCCTAGATGACGGACTAAATAGTTGTCTCTGTCATTTTGATTGGTACATGTGGTTAGCATATAATTTATCTTTCACAGGTCTCTGATCACACTGATGGCTAAGCTAAGCTAATGAGCAGTTGAAGAGCAGTTAGATCCACTGTTAGTTCATTGGTCAATTCATTAACTAGTTAGAACTACTAGGTACTAGATCTCTTATTTAGAAAGGCAAAGAGGTTTGCCTTGCTCACAGGCTTCATGTTAACTGCCTGTGTCTTACGGTGAATAACTGGATAGAAAGATGTAAAGTTTGTGTAAGGTCTGAGGATATGAAAGTTTAAGTTGTGACGATCTAAAAAACTGAGGATCTAGGAAGATGTTCCAAGGTTGGTAAATGAAAGTTATGAAGGAAAGCCTAAGAAGGTGTTTCAAAGTTGGTAAATGCAAGGAAGATTGGAGAGTCTATATAGGTATTTTAAGGTTGGTAATGCAAGTTGTAAAGGACTTGTGGGTCTAAATGATGTTTTAAGTTATGTGAATGTAAGGTATAATGATATAAGAAAGTAATTTAAGACATATTAAAAATGGGAGATATTTGAGATTTCTCCTCCCTCTCTGCTATTGTTGTGCTTATGTTGTTACAAGATTTCAAAGGCTCAAACTTTTGACATTGATCAATAAAGTTCTAAGAAGCTGATGGAGCACTGGCTGCCTATTATCCAGTCACAAGCTTGAGATTTTAATTTCCCTTTGGTTGTCTTCTGGAAATGGACTTAAAGGTGCTTCTCATCATGCTAAAAACATCAGTCTAAGGTGTTTATCTCTGACCCAAAAGCCATAGCTTTCACTAAGTCTTAATGATGTAAGTCTGCTGTCTTGTAGACACCTGTTAACTGATTTTTCTAAAGTATGTATCTCAATATGATGGTGATACTAATATACTTCCTTTTGTAAACTAAAATTTATATAAGTTTCAGGAAATCAAAAAGGTCAGAAGACCTGGATCTGCCATAGCTCAAATGGACCCGAGTTGAGTTTTTCCCTTGGTCTTGGGGTTCCTCACTTTCCCAATTTACTAGACAAATTTTAACTCTGTCTCTAGTCTGAATTTGTCTCAGCAGATTTTCACCTGGCTGACAGACTCCATTCAGGGATCAGCTATGGACTGCAAGCTAAAGTCTGGACTTGTTGAAAGCTGAAGTACACCAGACCAGCCGATGTGATGGCTTCCTATCTCTTCAACTGGATCGCTGATTAGATGGTGCCCTGTTGCCTAGCTTTTGGCTAGCCTTTCAGCCTTCCTGGGTCCCCAGTATCTCTGCTCCAATGTCAGCCTGAAGAAACTACAGAAGAGAAACTTGTTGGCCTTTATCCTACCTAACAGGCTGAAATGCTAAATCAAAAGGGGTTCCCTGGCATAAGGAATGGGTTTCTAAAATGTCAATAGACATAACAGAAAATTGGCCCTTAGTTCTGTCTCTTCTAATCATGCTTTGTGACCCCTGCAGGATTATGCCTAACATTTAAAAAAGTCTCAATACCAGCCCTTGGACCCATCTCAAAGATTTGAGATTGTATCCTGTTCAAGGAGGGAATGAAAGATCCAGGCCCTCTCCCCTCCCCCAAGTCATCAGTCCCAGGAACTAGGCCATAGGTCACCAATTCCAGCAATAAGAAAATAAAAAAATTCCCTACCCAAGGAGCAGCCTGAGGATAACCACAAGAATAGGAAGGTATCTTATCTCAGGGTAGAGCATCTGTGCTGGTCAGCCCACCAACCTAGCATTCCTGAGGTCTATAGATAGCTCACTCAATGTTAGTTATGCTAGTGAGCCAACTACTTTGTAAGAAGTTTGCCCTTGCTGAATGTCAGCCAGTTGTGTAACTGCTAAGCTGGGAATTCCAGGTTCTTGTTCAAGCCCCAATAAAAACCCTGCCATGCAGCTGCTCAGGGTTCTCCTTTCTGATCCACTGCCTTGGTGACGATGGAGAGACCAAGCTTAAGCCTGAATGAAGCTCTTTGCTCTTGTATGTGTGGTCCGGCTCCGTGTGGTTCGGCTCCTCGTGGTCTTTGGGGGCCCTAAGATCTGGGCATAACAGGACAAGTTCCTGGCCTGGAACTTTCTCTGTAGAGCAGGCTGACTTGAACTCATAGATCTACCTGCCTCTGCCTCCCAAGTGCTGGGACTAAAGGTGTGCACCACCACACCAGGACAGCTCTGTAAGGCTTGTTGTTGTTTTTGTACACTCTTAGATTTGGGTAACCTACCCCATCTCCACTCCATCTTAAAGCTTTAATCCCAGCACTCCTTCTCTGCACTTTCAATCTCATGAGTCACCCCGTCCTCTCCTACCATCCCCTTCCAGCTTCCTGATGCCTGCAGACATTCCAAATTACAAACACAAAGAGAAAACTTGAAGCTAAGCTCTAAAGATGAGAGAGTGTGTGTTTGTCTTTCTGGGACTGGGCTACCTCAAAACAGTGTGATACTTTCTACATACATCCATTTTCCTAAAAATTTTATGACCTCACGCTTTCTTTAGAATTCTATTAGCCTAATAGAATTCCCTTATATGTGGGCAGCACACTTTTCTTACTGTTCCTCGTTGTACACTTCAGAGCTGATGCCATCTCCTCGCTGTTGTGAGTGGAGCAGCCGTGAACACGAACACACAGGTGTCTCTGGAGATGGCCATGGCGTCCTCAGGTTGTATGTCCAGGGTGGTAGAGCTGGGTACAGTTTCAGGCTTTTGAGAAACATGCAGGCCGACTTTTCTCAGTGGCTACGCCCACTCAAGGTGCCACCAGATGTGAGTCCTTGTCCCCACAGGCACATCAGCATTTGCTGTCGTTTGTGTCCTTGGTAATACCCATTCTGACTGGGGCGAGATGGGACCTCAAAGTAGATTTAGTTTGGCTTTCTCCCATGGCTAATGACGTCAAATGCCTTTAGAAATATGTGTTAGCCATTTATAGCTCTTCTTTTGAGAACCCTCTGTTCATGTCACTGTAGTCCTTTTTTATTTAGTCATTTGTTTTCTTGACATTTAGTTTCCTGAGTTCTTTGTAAATTCTACTAATCTTATGTCAGATGTACAGTTAGCAACTGTTTTCAACTATTCTGTAGGTTTGCCTCTTGATTGCTGTACAAAACCCTCTTTCATTCCATGTGCTCTCATCTCCTCATTGTTGAACTCAAGTCTTTTTCCATGCCTCCGTCTTCAAGTGTTTTACTTTTTGCCGTTGTACTTTCAGAATTACAGATCTTAAGTCATTGCTTTTGACCCACGTGGAGGTGAGTTTTGTACTACGTGGGGGATAAGGCTCTAACTTCATTCTTCCATGTGTAGCTATCCAGTTTCTCCAGGGTTGGTGAACATACTCTCTTTTTCCCCAGTGTGTGTTTTTATGAAAAAAAGGGGGGGGCTGCAATTGCATGCAATTGCCCTCAATTCTATGTCTGTCATTGGTCTATGTTTGTACTTTAGCCAACCCTGTGCAGGTTTCTCTACCATGCTTCTGTAGTATAATTTGAACTTGGTAATACTTCCAACAGTATTGTTTGTGCTCAAGATTTCTCTGGCTATCAATTCCATTTGAATTTTAAGATTTTCTTTTTGTATTCATGAAAAATATCACTGGAATTTTTATCAAGATTTCATTGAACCTGGGTATTGCTTTTGATAGATATTTTGAATTTTGTCATTTTTTGGTTCTTGTGATGGGTGTGGGAGGTCTTTCCATCCTTCAGTTACTGTCTCTGTTTGTTTCTTCAGTGTTTTGTTTTCATTACAGAAGTCTTTCACAGACTTGCTTAACTTTGTTTCAAGGGTTTTATTTTTGAGGCAATTGTGCATGGAATTATTTTCCCTGGTTTCCTTCTTACATATGTTTGTCATTGGTACATATGAAAGGCTACTGATTTCTGTTTGTTGATCTTGTATCCTGCCACTTTGTTAAAAGTGTTTATCAACTATAGAGATTTTCTGGTGGATTTAGAGTCTCACATAAAAATAATATCGTATCATGTTCCTATCCTATTTGTACCCTTTCTCTTGCCTTATTGCTCTTGCTAAGACTTCCAGTTCTATAATGAATAAATATGAAGAAAGTAAACACCCATATCTTGTTCCTGAGTTTAGCAAAAAATGCTGGTTTTCCTCATTTAATATTATGTTGGATGTAGGTTTGTCATATATAGACTTTGTCATGTTGAGGTATGCTCTGTTTCAAATTTCTCAAGAATTTTAGCATAAAAATTTTATCAAAAGTGTATTTTAGATCTATCAAAATGATCATGTGATTGCTGTCTTTGTGCCCATTTATGTAATTTATAATACTTTTTGATTATGTGTATTGAGCTACATCATAGTGAATGATCTTTTTGGTGTTTTATTAATTCAATTGGCAAGAATTTTGCTGAAATAACTTGAATCTATCTTCATCAGAAAAATTATTTTGTAATTTTCTTTCTCTTTATCTCTTCTTCTTCTTCTTCTTCTTCTTCTTCTTCTTCTTCTTCTTCTTCTGACAATTTTTTTCCTGCTTTTGGTGTCAGGTTAATGCTAGTTTCATGAAAAGAGTTTGGTAATGTTTCTTAATTTTCTCCTTTATGGAATATTTAGGAACCATTGCTTAAGAAGGTGTGGCAAAAATCCACTGGTGAATTAATCTGGGCCTGGACATTTTTAATTGGGAGATTTAAAAATTACTGCTTCAGTTTCACTACTTGTTATAGCTCTGTTTAATTTTTGTTTGTCTTATCTTGATTTAATTTGATAGCTCATGCACATCTCGAAATTCATTCATTCCTTTTAGATTTTTCAGCTTAGTTAATCTTTTTAAGGAGGACCTTAAAAAAGACTTTTCTCAATTCCATTAGTATTTGTTGTAATGGCTTCTTTTTCAATGTTAATTTTATTTGTTTAGGTTAGGTCTTCTCTTTCTTCTGTGTAGTTAATGATTTGCCAATCTTGTTCATCTTTTCAAAGACTCAATTCTTTGTTTCAATGATTATTCTAATTGTTTTTGCTATTTATTTGTTTCTTTCCATCTCATTAATTCCTGTCCTGATATGACTTACTTCTCTTCCTGTCTTCTGATTTGGGGTTTGATTTGTTCTTCATTTTTCAGGGCCTTGAGGTCCATCATTAGGTTATTTATTGGAGATCTCTCTGATTTCCTTCCTTCTTTCTTTCTCCTTCCTTCCTTCCTTCCTTCTTTTTCTTTCTCTTTCTTTCTCTTCCTTCGTTTCTTTCTTTCCTCTCTCTCTCTTTCTAAGCCTATGTAGCCCTGGCCATCCTGGAACTCTGTATGTAGATCAAGCTGGCCTGCTGGCCTCCTGGCCTCCAGCTGACAGACATCCCTGTGCCTTTGACTCTGGTGCTGGAACTGAAGCATACCCTGCTGTGCCTGGCCTCTCTGACTTCTTAATCGAAGCACTCAGAACTATAGATTTCCCTGGAAAGACTCTTTCATTGTAACAGCATAGATTTGTTATGTTTTTTACCCAAGAGGGAGCCTGATTTGTTCCGAAGATTTCTGATTTGATTGTTCAAACAAAGGCTATTCTCTATATTTATTGAACAGCACAGCAAATATGACCCTGAAAAAAGAGTGAGGAACTTTTGTCTTCATCAGTCCTTTGCAGGAGTCTCACACGGGAATTTTCTAACCCTGTTGACTCAGGGCTGTACACAAAACATTAGATGTTATCAGCACTTGCCCACATGCTGCCGTCAGTGTGCTTTGTGGAGGCTTTTGATTTCAGTGCCTTGTTGCTTTATGATCCTGGGTCCTGGACCACATTCAGGGTCGTGATGGGTTATGAAAAAGAAAAGGAAATATGCTATATTGGTATACTGGGGAGTAAGATTATTTATACTGTTTTTCTTAAAGACTAATTATATTTTGTTTGCTTTTGTTTTTTAATATAGGGTCGCTCTATTTACTCTTAGCTGTCCTGGAACTTGCTTTGCAGACTAGTCTGGCCTTGATTTCAAAAGAGATGCTCCTGCTTCTGCCTTCTGCATACTGGTATTAAAGGTGTGCCTCACCATTCCAGGTATAAGGCCAGTTAATTCTAAACAGACTATCTATACAATATGTAAGCATAATGTTATAAATAATTATATATAACGTTATAAATTGTTAAATAACTATTATAAATAAATAGCTATAAATGATCTCAAAGAACATTATTAAACTTAATAATGTTTGGAAAGGCAAGCTACAATCAATGAGCATTTCTCAGAGAAGTCATTCCCACAGCATGTATGGGGGGAGGGGCTTCTTACTGCGCAACCTCAGAGAAGTCATTCCCACAGCGTGTATGGGGGGAGGGGCTTCTTCCTGCGCAACCTAGTCTTGACGGCTCGATCCCCAACACCACTCAGCAACATCAGAGCCTCTAAGATGCAGAAATGTACTTAAAACCAATGACAGCCCATGAATCTATCACCAGAGTCACGGAACTAAAAATCACAAGACCAGTGTGGAATACGCTAGGACATTACAAATTCTTTAGGGTAATTGTGTAAACGGAAAATGAAATGAGATAGAGAGGCTAGCAGAGGAAAGAGGGATGCTAAATAGACAGAGAGGAAATAAGCAGCAGGTAGAGAAGAATGCTCTAGAGGAAAAGAGAGAGTGAGGACTCCGAGGGGACAAAAGGCGCCAACAGTGACAAAGTTCAGAATAAACTTGAATACATTTATGAAAGGGAATAAAATAAAAACATGCGAGGATTTTGCAAACCAATAAAGTAAAGTCAAAATACTGCTAAACATGTTTATGTGTCAGGGAGGAGACAGAAAGGCAAAAAAGAAAACGAGAAAACATTGTCCTAAAAGGAAAAAGAAAAAAATGCTTGAACAAAATTAGATGAGTATAGGACGGGGTTGGGGGTGTTAAAGAACAAAGAATAATAATTTAAATACAAGAAAATAAACACTTTGTTACGCATGTCAGGTTACTGCAAATTAATAATGGCTGTTGGGCTATATAATTTTTATTATATGCCCTATCTTTATCACGGCTGTATCATCTCACCCGCTATCACAAATAATAAGACACAGACACCTGTTAGAGTTACAGTTGCCTTATTTACCTTGGGCTGGGCAGGTGTTTCACCTACACTGTCTGAGTAACCTCGCCATCCATTTCCCAGCCCCATCCAATGCCATCCGCCTTAATCTTCCTCATCTGATCTACCCTTCATCCACAACCCATGGTACTTGCTTGTATTCTTCATCTGGGCTTTTCACACCATTATTGGAGTCCTTCCTCCTGGCCCACGTGTTTTTTGTTTGTTTGTTTGTTTGTTTGTTTTCTCCAGGCTAACTCATTGTGGCGCCCTCCTTCTTCCTTTCCTCTTGTCCATCTGTTTCTCCGTCATTCTCCTCCAAATCCCAGGGAACCCTAGCCACGCCTATCCCATTCTGCCCTGCCCAGCCATAGGCTGTTTAATCAACCAGTCAGGTACGTCTTAGGTTTACAAGAACAAGGATGGGTATTTCGGCAGGCAGTAACCAGATCTTCAGGGCCAGTATCTAGCATTAGACCAACCTCCAACAGTGTGGAAAAGAAGAAAATCGCTACGAATCATCTGAAAAATAAAAAAGACAAAGCTGAAGTGGTAAAGCAGCTTTACCCAGAATTCTGACAGGGCTGTGTGTTTGGTTGGGGTAGGGCTCCAATTGTGGATTTATGACTTTGGCTTCTACTGTTACCGAGTTACACTGGGCAGGCACCCAATGCTCACCAGAGCTGTGTATCCAAGGTCCCTGCTGACCACGCTTAATTAACCCTTGTGTTCCGTGCACACTGGCGTACAAGGCTGTTGATATAGCTCCAGGTTGACTGTTACAGCTGAGGGATGCCTGTCCGATGGCATGTCTGAAGCAATCACAGCACGAGCTTAGTAGAGAAGGAGCCAGCCACCATGCCTGAGGACTTTTAAGGCTATTGAGTATCAGTCACCGATGGAGGGAAGCCACGATGGAGGTCATGTATCCTGGAGCTTAAGCGTCTAGTCAGCGCTCTTTACTTGACTTGTGAATCGTACCCGACAATTTCAGCTACATTCCTTTGGTGAAAACTGTGTCATACAACACTGGTTTGGGTAATGACCCCAATAAAAAGTTTAATTTTAGAAAAAAGGAGGGACATTGATCAGTCAGGGACTAATCTTGGCTACACCAGTGTTCACAAACTGCTCCAAGAATGATGTCTCTTGAATATGCCCCTTTCTCTGCAATGATTAAACTTGCCATGAGCAAATTTTACAGTGAATAAATGCATCTAAATCCCACGAGACAATGCATTCTCAAGTCAACACTTAAATCTCAGCTAAAGGCGGCAGAACACTTGGGGGAAAAAAATCAGGTATTGCTTGAAAATAAGTTTGCAGGAAGTGTGACTTTGCTGTTCTTACAGTAGAAACATGGGACCCGTAAGGGGGTGATAACACAAAAAGTAATACTGCTGTTCACTGGGACCACAAATCTGGATACTTCCAATCTGGAGCTGTCCGGGCTCCTCAGGGTTATGGGTGTTGACTTCAGCTAAGAACAGCTTTTTCTGAATAACCGGGGAGAGGCTAGGATCTACAGATGCACGATCCCTCTCCAAATCCTTGACAAGCCTAGCTTTAAGGTACAGTCCCGGATGTAGCAGGGAAAACTGACCGGAACTACTGCGGGCTGCTTGTCCTATTTACCCCACTCATTGCAGCGGGCCATGTGTAGCTGACTGCAGACACAGTAGTAAACTTAACTAGGAGAAAACAGTTGCTATATCATCTCTTAAGAATGAAAAAAAATTGCATTCAAACCTATCTTTCTTTATTCCTCAGTTCTATAAGGTAACATACCAACTGGCTCACAGTTGGAAGTCTCTGAAGATGCTGGTTCCTCGGAGCACTGAGGGACCGTGTCACTGATTTGATAGAACAATGAAGGTTGTAGGTTTAAGGAGTTAAACGTGCTGTTTCTGCTCATGGACAGACATTTGGTTTGCTAAAAGCCAAATATTAAATGAAAAAAATTATTTTAATTAGCTATTCTAAATTCTAGCTTCAACAATGTTTAGCATCAGTTATAACAACAGAAGATATTGATTTTTTTCAACTGAGTAAGAAATTTTTGTTTTTGTTTTGTTTTCCAGACAAGGTTTCTCTTTGTAGCCCTGGCTGTCACGGAACTTGCTCTGTAGACCAGGCTGGCCTTTGAGATCTGCCTGCCTCTGCCTCCTGAGAGCTGGGATAAAAGGCATGTGCCACCACACCTGATTTTTAAGAGAAAAAACAAAAAATAAGAATTTTAAAGCACTAAAGCAAGCTAGGCCAGAGCTGCTAAAGGAGACAAGCAAAGCACAGATGGACACAGGAAATCAAGTCGGTCAGTTGTCTGTATTGCTACTTTTTGAAAATGTTACTAGTGTGATATGCTTTGTGTCTTGTTCATATTTATAATTAGCTAAACCATCATCACTGGCTCTCACTACGTGGATGAAAAGCAAATCTCCGTGATGTAGCTGTGTGAATTGGAAATCCGCGTCCTGGTTTTATTCACTGTTTCACCCATTTCTGTGGGGTTTACCGCCATCAAAACCTCCATGTGTGCCATCTCAGTCACTGTCTTACTCCCTGCTCAAACACGGAGTTCCAGGGTACTCCTACTCACACACCTAGTCGTCCTAGTACCAATCTTACCTGCACCTCTTGCCAAATCGGATGCCATCTGCCTTCCTCTGGGCGTGCTTTAGCCATGCTCTGCAGGTGCCATTTTCAGTCCTGTGCCTGTTAGCTTGCTACTTGTCTGTCTTGCCTCTGGGTTGTAAGTTCCATGAAATGGGAGATAAGCCTCTGCTTATTGACTATTACCTGTGAACACTGCTGTGCACTGCAAATGCTACGTTCTCAAGAACTGTCACCAACAGCCTCAAACTTATTTTCCTCTCAGAACTTTTCTACACTTTCTCCTACAATGTGCCTTTGCACACTTGGGAAAAAAAACTATTTGTGTATACCATGAATATGGCTTCAAACACTGGAAAGCAAACTACTTCATCGGAAAGTATGAAATACTTTAAAAAGGATGCATACCTTACAAAGTGCTCAGGCCTATGTGAACAAAAAAGGACCTAACTGCATTGGTTCATACATGCCTGTTCCTGTCGTTTTCTTACCTTGCCTGATAAACATTTATGAATCTAGGCCTATCCCAGCCACCTACTTCAGTCGACTGTGGAACAGTGGGAAATGCAGAGGCTGGAGAGGGAGTCTGCCGGGTCTATTTAAAGGCGGCCCTGTCCTGGTTTACTGAGGCAGGCCCTCCATTCTGTCCTGCCGTTCTCACACCCCTGTTGCCCACAATGACTGATACAGTAACCCTAGGTATCATTTTTTAAGGTCTCTACCTATTAAATACTATGCAAGTATACCAGACTTCTGTGTGTGTATGTTGGGAGGGGGGTCTTGAAGAACGTAGGCAATCCTCCATCCCCTTTTTCATCCTTTAGTATCTTCTTCCATCCGCGGCTCATTAGAATTTGGCTGGCAGGGAATCAACTGTACGGTGAATGCGTTCAGTTCACACACCTAAGCATTTGAAACACTGTGGTATTAGCCGACTTCTGGGACTTTGCGTGTGCAATCACAAGCGTTAGGTTCCTCTAACATTTTTTTTATTATTATTATTTTTACGTCTCATTTCCAGACTGTCTCTATTAGAAGAGCCTGTTGGCAACGAGGCCACTCAGCTCCCAAGTAGAATCAAGTTTCCCAGCCCACTCAATCTGAAAGCCTGCCAAGACAGGTGAAAGGCCTTATAAATATGTAAAGCCCAAGTTCACGTTACAGTCAAGGAAATCCCTGAGGACTGATGTTCTTTTCAAGCCGATTAAAAGAAAACAACAACAGCAACACCCCAGCGATGTCACCGCGGGGCCCAGCAAAGGGCGGCCCGGGGCGCACACTCAAGGGTGCCCCCGAGGGCTGTGCCGCTCCTGGCCCTCTCCCGCTTCCCGGAGGTGGAAGGATCCAAAATGCTGGGCACCTCAGCCATTTTGTGTGTGAGGCGGGGCCGGCCACGAAGGGGTTCGGGAGCCGCGTGGGGAGGGGCGGGGGAGCCGCCTACGGTTTCGGCTGGCGTCGGGGATGCCACCGAGGCGGGCACCGCGCCGCCCGGGGCTGCGGGAGGCCCCCGGGGCGCGGGCACCCCCGCGCGAGCATCCTCTCCAAATGGCCGCGTCCGCACCCAGCCTCCCCCCCCACCCCCGACGCCGTCTCGCGCGGAGACCCCCGCGCAAGGGCGTGCCCGGGCGCTGGCAGGACGCGGCCGCTGCCATTGTTGTGCTCGGCCCTGCATCCCGAGCCCCGGCTCGGCCCGGGCGGCGGCGCTCTCCCGAGCCCGCTGGAAAATGGCACAGCCGAGCATTCTTTCCGAGCTGCGGGAGGCGGGAGCGAGGGCCGAGCTGGGCGGCCGCCAGCCAATCGGCGCGCCCGGCCGCCCGGCCGCCGGCCAATCGGCGCGCCCTCCCGCCCGGCCGCCGGCCAATCGGCGCGCCCGCCCGCGCGGCCGCCCGCCCGCCAGCGCCGAGTTGTTAACCCCCAGCCTCCCGCCGCCGCCCGCTCCGCAGCCTCCAGCCTGCTCCAGTCCCCGAACGCCCTCGGATCCTGCGGCTGCCCGCCCCGCTCCGCCGCCCTCCATGGAGGAAAGTCTCACTTTTGATTTACCAAAGGTTTTCAGGATGTTTGGAGATCCGTGCGCGGCCCGGGGGCTGCCTTTTCTGGACAGCCCGGTCCCCAGCCTGTATTGTGACAATTTTCTCCCGAGAGCTGGCTGCTGCTTTGCCCCCGCGGATGGTAAGTTTATAATTTTAAACATTCTTGGCATGGCATCTTTGAAAGGGGCACCGGATCAGGGAGATTTTTTTCATTGTGCTTCTCCTCACGAAGCCAGTCTGTGTGTATTCCTCTGGCTTCGGTCTCTGCACGTTCCACCTAATTTAGTCTGCTTAATTTTTTTTTTTTTTTAACCAAAAGGGAAAAAAAAAATGAGTTTTCCTCTTCATTGTTAAAGATAAACGTATATAACGAAAATCAGACTTCAATTGCTGTGAACTACAGGGGAACTCAGATGCCTCAAGATGGACTTTTTTTGTGTGTGCCAGCAATGTTGCTGGTGCCAAATATGTACACATCCTCTTTACAAAGATTGTCTGCTGCCTGGTTTGTCCAGAGTAAATTACCACCACGCAAACTACCGTTGTAGTTTTTTGGGGGTTTTTTTGTTTTGTTTTGTTTTGTTTTGTTTTTTGGTTTTTGTTATTTTGGTTTTTGTCCTTTTTAACAGACCCATTGTGGCTCCCTTGATGGAGTTCTTGAATACAAACTAGAGAGAGCGGCTCTGCCGTGAGGAAGGTGGAGATTGACGTACCCTGGTTTAAGTTATGGCTGTTGCTCAATAGTGGGGCTTTCATTGCCGAGCGGTTCTAACTTGTGGCTAGGATGAGATTTCTTTAAAGCTCTTTGTCGATTCATCCCTGCAGATCCTTCCTATGTTTTCTCCAGAAAGGTACATTTGGGAGACATTTTGGAATTTTTGGCCTCTTCTTCTTCTTTTTTTTTTTTTTTTAGTTTTCTTCTTTTTGCACACGGTGGGAGATTTTTTTTTTTTTTTTTTTTTTTTTTTTTTTTGTTCTGCATTGATCTGTGTTGGTGGCGCTGTAGTGCTCCTCCACAATTTGTCAGTTTTACTAAAAGAAAAAGGAAGAAAAAAGGTGGGGCAAGATTTTATCTATTATTAATTTTCATAAAGAAAGTTCCCTTTGGCCAGCTGTGTCATTTAAGCGTTTTCATGTGGCCTGTGCACCGTGGTGAGAGCAGGCATGTCGTCACATCCAATCCAGGCGACATTGTGGACAAGCATGCAGTTGGCAGTTGTGTTTGTTCTGAGCTGATTTATTATGTCTGTCAGATTCTTTAATATTAGCTCTTGTTTACCGGGTCTCTCTTCACCTGCATTCTATATGTATATTTCTCTTATTTTACAAAACCATGCCTGTTGGTACCCTTTCAGTGTAACAGAACATTTGAGTATTAGTTTCTTGGACACTGTAAAAGTTGAATTTTTTTTTGAATCAAGGGATTTCTCAAATCCGTCTTCTGAATCTGTCTTGAGGATTTCTAGGAGCTCGTCGTGTCTGCTTTCTTTTGAGCGGCCCTTGAATTTATAGAAGCCTTGTTTTAACAGGAGCAAACATTTTCATTTTCATTTTTGGAACAAGATGGTTTTTTAAGAATACTGCTCACGTACTTTTTAAGTTAAAAATACTGATGTGCACACATCTGAGGACGGGTACATCTTTGTTCTTGAGAGTTATCTGATTAGAGACTGTGGGATTTAGGCCCAAAGCCTGCCAGGAACAAAAATATGTCACACTATGACATCGGTTTTACTGGTCTGTGTAAACATCTTAGTTGTTTGTGAAGGTAATGGGGGTGCTCTCAGTTCAGAAAGAAAGTGGAGGGATCAGTAATTAGACCTTGAAACATGGTATTTGCCAAATAAAATTAAGACAAGCGAACCAGCGCCTGGATGATGTGATTAATGGGTTATGTCTTCAGAGAGTGACAGTGTGAGGAGTTCAGTGTCTTTATTTACTCTGAGAGGCGTAAATGCCCTTCTCACTAATCCTTTAACGGTCTGGAGTACAAGGATGTGTGAAAATGAGTAGAAATAGCATTTCCCAGAATTGGTTTGTCTCTTGCCTTGAACTTCCGAATAATCAAGCCCAGCGCCGATATTTTGTTTATACCACACTCGGAAGGCTCGGAAGTGCTCGCTGGCACGTTTCGTTTTCTTTCTTTGTAAAGTGTAAATGCGGCTTCCAGCGTGGTCGGGAAGGTATAGATTATGTATGGAATGAAATATTGCAGGTGTAAATATTGTCTGACCTGCTTGTGCTGGAGGCTTTAGCTCTCGGAAGTTGATCAGCTGAATAAAATATGCCTTCCAGCACATTTGTTGCTGAAATATTCTGTCCTCCATAATGCAGTAATTTTTCATTTTAATTTCTGGAATCTCGGTGTTTGTGTACTGTCGCCCTTGTTGGAGCAAACTGCACTGGGAAGTCCATCCGTAGCTATGCAATCCTCTTTGTTCTCCTGACTATTACATCATTGATTATGAAGTAACCATTAGAGTTCAGTCGTTACTTTTGAAAATCACTGGCAGACGTTTCTGTTACAAACTGTTCTGTGTGTGACCTTCCCATCACTGTAAGTGAAGGGCTTTCCATCTATGAGGTAAAATGATTTCCTGTTTTTTATTAGTCTCCATTTTAAAATGTACCTGGTGCTTCGTTTTAGCTCTTGATTCCCTGGGAATTAATTCTTTTTAATTGATAACATTTCATAGACATTTAGTCCATGAGTTTGATGTGGTCATGCTTAGAATTATAACACCATATTTTTCTTTTGATCATTAAAAAAAATCCTTTATAAAATTTAACATGTAGAGAACTAATTCATTTTTTTTTTGTGGCAACAATTGCTTGGTCATGGATAACCAAAAATTATTTTTTTCAAAATTCTGCCCTATCTTTTCAGTCAAATTGATACTTGTTTTGCACCTCGTTTTATCAGAGATAGTAGTAGCAAGTAGCAAAATTGACTATTAAAATACCGTGTGTGTGTGTGTGTGTGTGTGTGTGTGTGTGTGTGGTCTATCCCTCTTGTGGAGGGAGAGATTAATGAACAGTGAAATGGTTAGGAAACAGGTTGCAGCAGGAAGGAAGACAGGGACAGTCTTTCAGCTGGAGTCTAAACAATACACCTCAGGAAAAAAAATGAATTTTGAATCCTCAATAATAAGAATAAAGTGAAATTTTTATTCAGACATCATGTACTGAACCAATATCACTTCCTAATTCCTTACTATGTTGTCCTTGGTATTTGTAAGTATTGAGGATATTTCAGATTAGCCAAACCCATTAGGTAATAGGTACTGGTAGAGGTGGGCGTGGTGGCACACACCTTTAACCCCCAGCACTCAGGGAAGCCGAGGCAGGAGGATCTCTGTGAGTTTAAGGCCAGCCTGGTCTACAAAACAAGTCCTGGACGGCCAAGGCTACACAGAGAAACCCTGTCTCAAAAAACAAACAAACAAACAAACAGACCAGGCAATGATAGGCTGAGTCTATCAAGGGCAAAAGCATCTGGAGGCATAGAGGTAAGATGCTGACGACTCAGGGCCAGGCTCCCTTAGCGTGCGGAACTCTTCTAAAGGGAAGACTATTTACCACTTTGCTAAGATCTGAAGCTGAACGTTTTGAATACTGCGGTCTTTGCCCTTCTTGCACGTATTTGCCACTTCTCTGCTGTTTCTTGGACACGTTGCAGATACTCTCCAAAGGTAATCTGCTGTTCCTGGCATGCTTTCGCCAAGGAAAGAAAAACAATACAGAAAATGGGTGTATTGTGTTCTGACTTATTTTTCAT
This sequence comes from Rhombomys opimus, assembly GCA_010120015.1. Classification (NCBI taxonomy): domain Eukaryota; kingdom Metazoa; phylum Chordata; class Mammalia; order Rodentia; family Muridae; genus Rhombomys; species Rhombomys opimus. The sequence goes on from REGO01000061.1 coordinate 1,898,717, forward strand.
CTTTCTGCAATGACCCTCATGACCCTCAAACGAAGACTCCAAACAGAAAGTAAGGCAGAGAAAAGATTTCATTCTTGCTGGCCATGGGGGTGCACACCTGTGATCCCAGCACTCAGAGAGCAGAGGCAGGTGGATCTCCCTAAGTTCAAGGCCAGCTTGGTCTACAAATCCAGTCCAGGACAGACAGGGCTGTTTTTACACAGAGAAACCCTGTCTCAAAGAAAAAAAAAACAAAACAAAACAACAAACAGAAAAACAACAAAATATTTCATTCTTGAAAAGATAAACGCACGTTTATCTTATGCTTGCTATGTGCAGCACTGATTTTACAGGGGGGGTTGATTGGGGCTTTCCTCTCTATCTGTAGGACAAGATGCTGGATGACAGTAGTGAGAAAGAAGGTTACAGAGTTCTTCTCTTGTGTACCTCAAAGTCCAGCATGGCTTCATGCTCTAATAATGTTTTAAATCTGAGACCTTGGGGTGGGGTATTCCTGTTTGGAGCCACTGACCATGTGTAATTTCTGGAAGTGGAAAAACGTTTAAATTTTGACTGTTTATGTGGATCTGCCAACAGTGTGGGCACCGGATACTCACAGCTAGGTTGGGGAGGGGTTGGTGGCCTTCATGTTTCAGGTGTAGCACAAAGAGATTCTACAGAACTAGGTAGCCACCTGACTCACGTTTCCCGTGCAAAGCAAGAAATCCAGCATTGACTTAGAGACATGAGAAAGTGCTTGGGAGGGGCCCCTGGCGGGGTGAGGCTGGGGTGGGTCTCTGAGCCCCATTTGTTTGCCTGCTTTCGTGTTTGTATTGATGGTCAGAATTCAACCCAGCGTCCTACGTGCTGACTTTTTAAAAATTGTTAAGCTGTGGCGTGTGGCACAAGCCCCAGGATTTCAAGGCCACCCTGAGCTACAGGAGATTGTCTCTCAAGAAATGGGGTGAGGGAGGGAAAGGGGGACGGGAGAGAGCCTAAAACAAAAGACAGCAGCAACAAAAAGATAATATATAATTTTTTATAATAAATATATTTTGTACATTTTACTTACATAGCTCTGAGTTAAACATCATCATGTTCATTATCAACCTTTACAGTAATACAGACAAATAAAAGGAGTAACCAAAGACTATATTAGAAGCAATTTTAAAATTTTTAGTCACACTGGGCATGGTGGCGCACACCTGTAATCCCAGCACTCATGGAGGCAGAGGCAGGCAGATCTCTGTGAGTTCAAGGTCAGCCTAGTCTACAGAGCAAGTCCAGGACAGCCAAGGCTACACAGAGGAACCCTGTCTCAAAAAACCAACCAACCAAACAAACAAACAAATATGTAAATAAATAAAATATTTGAGTCAGGCCTCTCACTGGGTCCCGGCATTCACCAGTTATGCTAGGCTGGCAAGAAAGCCCCAGGAATCCACCTGTCTCTGCCCCATTTCCACTGAGATTACAGCCCATGGCGCCAGGCCTGGCTTTCCACATGTGTGCTAGCTCGTCAGCTGAACTGGTCATGCTTACACTGAGCTGCCTCATCTGCTCTGTTCAATATACATTCTTGTTTTAGAATCGTCCGCAGCGATTTCTAATGACATATGTAGCAGAAATTTTACTGACAAAAACAAATATTTATGAAGTTAATACATTAGACATCACACTAATGTTTACCTACTAAGCAAGGATAGAGCAGGAAAGTCAAGTTAATGTTATTTCTACACAGTCGAATTGAAGAAAGGATGATTAAAGAGTTGCTTTAGATGTTTTAAGGTAACAAAATTATTTTGTTGTTTGAACCACGTAGCTCATACTAGCTGGGTATGTTAATCGTTTGTTTGTTTGTTTGTTTGTTTGTTTGTTTGACTCGATAGATCATCAGTTTTATGAACCTTCCTTGGGGCTTTTCTCTTTTGATATGATACCAAGATGGCCGTTTGTACAAAGAGAGATGTCCTTTTCCGGAAATGTGGAGGCCGTTGCCTTACTTCACCCTGGCACTGGCAAGGGGTTGAAATGGCCCTGGGGTGGGGGGTGTGGCTAGAGATGAGTGCTCGGAACAGGAGATGCCCACGGCAGGTCCAGGGTTCCGCGCCTTTAGCTTGTGTCTGTGTGTGCACATTCTGGTGTGATGGAGTGTGAATGTCATGTCTTCCTGGGGACCAGAAGAGCTATCTTAAAAGGGAACAACCAGGGCTGGAGAGCTGGCTCAGCGGGGAAGAGCACTGGCTGCTCTTCAAGAGGACCTGGGTTGGATTCCCAGCACCCACGGGCAGCTCACAGCCACCTGTAAGTCCCATTCCAGGAGGTCCAGCACCCTCTATTGGCTTCCATGGTCACCTCCACATACAAGGTGTGTGCAAACAAGTGCAGACACACACAGACAAATACGCAGTTATTTTAAAAGGGCAGTAACAACAGCAGCACTCAGCTAGGACTGGAGTTCCAGGATCAGAGCTTACAGAATACCTCCTCTTCACCGCTGCACAGTGTTTAGTATAGCTGCATTTGTTCCCTACTGGATGCATTCATTATTTCATAACAGATGGTCACTGTGGGAGGAGCGGTCCTCATTTAAGAGTGATATACATCTGAAATCTCCTTTCACATTTTGTTTATTTGTTTGTTTGTTACTATTACTGTGTGCGTTTGTGATTTCTGGTGTGTGCTCATGGAGGTCAGGCAACTTCTGGGAGCCGGTTCTCCCTTCCCACCTGGGGTTTTGGAACCTGATTCGGTTCAGGCCTGTGGGCCAAGGGCTCTTAGCTGTGAGCAATCTCTCCAGCCCTGCTTTTGTCATGGTCCATGCTGAGTTTGCTTGAGGCACCCTCGCACATCACTGAGCACGTGTGACAAGGTTCTTTCCGGAGCTGATTTCTACGAATGTTAAACTTTACATTCAAAAAGCGAAGAAGCCTTGTTAAGGTAGTGCATTTCCCCACTCATAAAATTAGGTCCTGATAGGACAATGACAGTCTATTCTATTTTACAACATACAAGGCCAGATTTGGTTCAAAAATGCTTCGTCAGATAAAGATGCTTGGCAAACAGGCTTAATGACCTGTGTTCCAGGCCCAGAACCCGAGTGGTGGAAGAAAACCAGGTCCTGAAAGCTGTTCTCAGGCCTCTGCTTGCACACACACCCAGCGTGTACACAGACATCATCATCATAGCAAAATAATAATAATAATAATAATAATAATAATAATAATAATAATAATAAATGGCTTAGTCATTTGCGACGTCGGGTTCTGAGGAAGCCTTTCCTTGGGGGACCTTTTGGGGAGGATTTACAGTCCTTTAGGTCAGTGGTGTCAGACTGGAGCACCAGAACCATCCGAGTGACTTAGGAGCACAGAGTGCTGGGTGCACCCCGTGGTTCCGGTTCAGGAAGTCTGGGGGCGTCCTATGAGAACATGCTCTTTTAGCCAGTCCCAGGCGGCCTGAATGCTCTCCTTTGGGGCTCACCCTGGGAGAACAGCAGGCTATATGCCGTGATATGGGACTGGACCTCCAAAGATGGGTCACAGAGCGTCACTTAGTGAGCGGCAGGTACAGCGGGTGGCTCTCTGGGTGGGCAGGACCGCCTCACGGACACAGGCGGTCAGGGCTCGGGTGGGGTCGGTGGCCACTCGCATGCTTGTGGCGGCTCTGAAGATGGCAGCGGGAAGCGCCCTGGTCTAGACGGCAGCGAAGCTTGAGACGTCCGTTCTTGCTCTCTCCAGCTCTGTTGAGGGAAACAATATGGACTTTTTGGAACCTCAGAACGGCCCACAGTGCAGTGTATGTCAGGGGAATACAGTTTGGTCTTACTCAGCAGGAAGTTGCGGCAGGAGGGTTCCTCTGTGCCCCACCCGCCGTGAATGAGCCATTCATTGGTGAGACGAGAGAAAGGGGCGCTGTCATTGCCAGGGCCTGTAATTAGCCCCTGGACTTGGGCTGTGCCCACGATCACTGGAAACTCATCCTCCAAGGCAGAGGTCACAGCGCCGGGTTGGAAAGCTCTGTGTAACGCCAGGCATAAAGTGGACCTCCCCCGAGGCCAGTCACCCTGCTTCTCCACTGGCACTCTGCGAGACTTAAGAACACTTACTCCTGAAGACCTTTGCTGGGTTTTTTCCTACCTGAATGTGAGGAGGGAGAAGCTGAGTCAGTCCTCACTGTCCTCAGAAGCCAGCGTGACCTTCAGTGTGTCCTTTCATTCAGCTGGAGTACACAGCAGGAAAATGGGGTGAAGACGCACAGAGGGGTGACTGCTGTGACCTCGAGTCTGGAAGCCTGGGGGCACTGAGCTGCCCGCCAGGTGAAGGGGCTGGCTACAGTGGGTCCCAGGACTCCCGCAGCAGGAGGAGAAAGCCGACTCCCTGAAAGTGTCGCCTGACTTCCCCATGCAGGACATGGTGCCTATTGGTACACACACACACACACACACACACACACACACACGAGCTCACATGCACGCGCACACTAAATATATAGACGTAATAGAGACTTTTAAAGGAAAGAATCATTCAGTAGGCATTAAGTCATAGGCTCGGCTCTTTAAAATGATGTAAACCTCAAGGGTTGTGTGCTCCAGGGAACTAACCCACCTGCCAGGTGGCACCTATGTACACATTTGAGTCAGTTTAAAGGCGGAGGTTCTGATTTCTCCATCACACCGTCTGCAGGCCAAGAGGGCAGCACAGACTGTAAGATACTCCTGATGCCCCAGAAGCTCCTGCAGGCCGAGGCGCTCATCCTGGTGCGGCTCAGTGCTGCGTGCCCACGTGCGTGTGCTCATCCACCTGTGTGCCGAGGTGCTGAGGACCGAAGCCAGAGCCCCGAGCGTGCTCAGCAGGCACACTGTGTCTGGGCCACATTCCCGGCCCTCGGCAGACACAGGTTCGCCTGGAAACGTGCAAACAAAATGCCTGGGTTGCGCCCCAGGCCGGCCAGGCGGGCGTGGCTGGAACCGGGCGTGGCCTCCTCAGCAGCTTCCGATCCCCGATCCCCGGGTGCTGAGGACGAGGTAGATAGGGTCACCAATTCCTGGAGCACACTTGCTTGCGGGGGCTACCTTCAGTGGCTGTGAGCTTTGTGAGTTGGAGGCTGGCTTGGTCCACACAGCGGGTTTTAGGGCAGCTACAGAGAGGCCCTGTCCCAAACACACACACACACACACACACACACACACACACACACACACACACAGGAGCAAAGCACCAGTGGAACAGGCGGGAGGCCAGCGCTCTGGGGCAGTGTGTGAGGCGTCAGTGGCACGGTCCTCATCCCCTTCCCCAAAGCTGGCGCTTCTCCCGGGAGGGCAGGGCGAGCCAAAGAGAGACAGCTGCACGGAGGAAACCGGGAGCTGACGCCGAGGGCACAGAGCTTCCACAGACCTCAGCTGGCAGAGCCAGCCGCCATCCTCCGTTCTCTGGGAGAGCTTACAAAGGCCTTCCACACTTAAGACGTGTAACCTATAAACATGGCCCGCCTCCGGGGGACCCTGAGTGTGTCAGAGTGTAGAGGGCTGGCCTCTCCCTCCCTGCCTCCAGAGTTCTCGGCCAGCAGTTCCCTTCAGAAAGAGAGCAGAGGCAGGAGGTGGAACACAGGACTAGCTGGGCTTCATAGTGAGTTCAAGGCCAGCCACGGAAGCCCCTGTTTGAGAAAGTGCGCTCTGCATTTTCTCCTGTGCACACTGCGTCCTGGCTTGCGGTGTGCCCAGCTGTCAGAGGGTCACTTACACCCTCACCGCAATCCTGCCCGTTGCCTCCCCGTGACTTCCGGGCTTGCTGGAGTTAGAGAAACAGATTTTAGTTACCAGGCGGCTGGGTTCTCATCCAGGGCTTTCTGGGCTCTGCTGAGTGTTTCAACTTAGAAGCTAGTCCAGGCGCCTACATATTGAGCTGCCCTTACCTGTTCTTAAAGAAGATTACAGTCGCTCTGAAATTTTATTTTGAGGCACGTCCTCACTGTGTTGCCCAGCCTGCCCTCGAGCCTGTGACCTTCCTGACTCAGCCGTGAGACGCCATGCTTGGTGTGGATTAGAATTTCATGGTCCTTGCACAAGTGACTCCCTCAGCTGGCAGATATTTGGATTACTTGTTTCCCAATCTTTAAACAAATGCAGAGAGAGAGTAGCCTTTTATACCTACGCCTCGGCGATCAGACACGCCAGGAGGCCACGGCTTCCCCTTCTCGCTGTGGAGCAGCCAGCCTGAGTGTGTGACACATTCTGGGCGTCTCACGGGCTTCGTCCGAGTGTTCCCAGAGTGCCTGTCTTAACAGCGCAATGCAGAACCACCAACTCGGCCCTCCATTCCCCTCGAGGCTGGTGTGCGAATGAGTCGGGCCCCTCACTGTTCTCTCCTGGGCTCTGACCTGCGCCCCTGCCACCTGGGCTTCCTGACATGGCTGTGCTGCCACTGCACGCTGGCACAGAGAGAACGGTGAGTCCGTGCGTTTGGAGCGCCCGTGACTGTCCCTGGCCTGCGTGCTGTGACCCCTGAAACAAAGTCCCCGAGGTGGTTAGCATAGTCGCTGGCTCGGCATGAGTTCTGCTTTGTTGTGGGGTGCCAGGCGTTAGCCTCAGAATCCTGGGGCGCAGCACACCCGCTCACTGGGTGGCCCCACCTCCCCTCGTGAGAACCCCCTGGGCTGCACCCCCACAGCACCACCGTGACAGCCAACCTTTAACCCCACAGGGGGGGCGTGAGAGCCAACCCCAGGAGAGTGGGTGTGAGAAGGACGCGTGTCTGGGAGCTCGGCTTAGGCTGGAGTGCTCGGTTACGTGTGAGCCCGGCCCCCACCCCACCACTGTGCCTCCATCACACACGTGGATGGTGGAGAAGTTGGGGAGGGGCCGGGGAGAGGGCTCAATGTGAGAACAGGTGCTCTGCACCATGGCGCCTGGTTCGAATCTCCGACACTCATGGAAGAGGCTGCGTGTGCCTCTTCTTCTGTGGCCACAGTGCTGGGGTGGGCACCGTGGTCCTGAGAGCATGCTGTTCAGAGACCCTGTCTAAAGTCAGTAAAGTGCAGAGGGACAGAGGGACACACCAGCACACTGCTCTGGCCTCTGCATGTGCGTGTGTGGGTACTCATGTGCACAGACTCATATGCAAAGCACCACACACACACAGACACATATAAACACACACCGGTGAGGGAAACAGACTTCGCAAGAGTTGCTGTATTACCTCCTTTTCACTATAAAGCAGACGTTTACTGAACTTTATCACATTCAACCAACCAAACAAAAGCCCTGCTGAGAATTGAGGAGGAAGCAGCAGGCAGGGTTTGGGAATGGGTGGGTGGCTTTCTCTGGAGACGAGGCGGCTTTCACCTGGCAGGGGGTGGGCTTGTGTCTGCAGAGGTTGACAAGGGGACATGGGCGTGCCAGTGAAGACCATGAACACGGCTGAGGCAGAGTTGGTGCTTGGAGCCTCAGGCCAGGCATGTCCAACTCGGTGCCCCTGGACCCACCCAAATGTTGACCACAGAATGGTGGGCACAGGGAGCAAACACCCGCCCCCCCCCGTGTGCACTCACATCCCCACTGCCGTTGAAAGGAGCGCCGCCACAGCCTGTGCCGGGCTTGAGGGGAGAGGGAAGAGGCTGGAAGGCTGAGAGGGGCAGACAGGCTTCAACAAACATGGGCCCGGGGCAGCAGGGGCAGCTCGAGGGCATCAAAAAGTTGACAGAACGTCACACTTCTGGCCCCTGTGAGTTTACACGTCTGGCCACGGATGTTAATCCCACTATTCTTTTTCCCAGGAGGAACAGAAATTAACAGGCAGAAAAACAGCGTGAATGTGATGGGCTGACAGTGGAATGGCCTGCTGTAGGGGACAGAAGAGGTTCTGTGCGTGTGCAGAGCATTACATTTATGTGAAGCACGCATATATGATCTAAGATTTTGCCTTTTCAAACGGATTTTACTGTCTTTGTGTATACGTGTGTGCGGTTGGGGGTGTGCCCGTGTGGGGGCAGGTCTTAGAGGCGACAAGAGGGCACCCCTGGAGCTACAGGTGCTTGTGAGCCGCCTGCTGCCAGGCCGGGGTCGTCATCAGGCCCTCAGGGGCTCGCTGCGCCCTCAGCTGCTGAGTGGCGGACTGCAGGCCCAGACCTTCTGGTTCCCAGCAGCACCTCCATTTCCCAGCAGCCACTGTCAGCTCCTGCGAGCAAAGCTGTAGCTGAGCGTGAATTGAGCCAGATGTGGGTCGTTGCTCTGATCCCAGCAGAGGCACAACGCCGGCCTCAGTTACCTGAGACCCTGTCGCAAAACAAATCACTCAGTTTTAAATTTCAGTGTGCACTGTATGCACCAAATACATAGAATTTAAAATCTCAAACTTGTAACTGGCCGACGTCTGGGGGTTATTTTTGTCTGTTTTGTGCAACCAGCACTTTAGTAGCCCAGGCTGGCCTCAGACTCAGATGTCCTCTGTCCTCCTAGACCACAGTCACAGTCATGCCTGCCTTGTTTGTTTGTTTGGACTTTAAATGAAACTTTTCATACTATTCAAATTTAACATCGTCTGCAGTAGATTTCCTTGAATCCTGCTGCTGAAATTCACCCTGGGCTAACTTTTAAAATGTCTGAATGGTTAGTTCTGTCACCTGTAAAAGACTGGTAGTGCCTCACACAGCCTGAAGGGTCACTTGACACCTGTTTGTGTGAGCACATGCGAGCACACGCCGGTGCACCTGTTCGGCCACACACCGGATTGTGCCTGTGGAAGTCAGAGGACAGCCTGCAGGGGAGTCTCCACCCACCCTGTGGGTTCCGGCTGTCTGTCAGGCGTGGCCAACAGGGGCGTGTAGACCCAAGCCACCTCCCCTTCCTCTCAGACCCCTTCTTTGTGGGCTGCAGTTCACCACCGTCCGCACTGCAGTGAGTTAGCCCGACCTGAGCCCTCAGTCCCTCTCTGCCCACCCACCGTCTGCCCGCCCCCCCACCCCGCTGGCATAGCTCTCTTCCCTCTGCTGTCCTCCGTGAGTCCCAGCACCCCGCCTGTGTGTGGCGCAGGTAGCACCTTGCTTCCGTATTTGAGCCTGTTTATTATGTAGATTGCTCTCCGTGTATATTGCTGTGCCTCAAACTTACCTCTTTAAAAGGCCAAATTAATTATTCTATGGTTGTTGAATATTGACTTCCAACTTTCCTGAGGAAAACCGGAAACAGCAAATAGACTTTTGGGCTAAACTAGCTATAAATAAATTGCTTTGTAGATTTATGAACTGTTACCCGTCGAGTTTATTTCAATAAGTAATTTTGCAATCAGGAAGCTTAAAAATAACAAACTATACCTTTCAAGTAGGATATAAAATAATGCTCCCTGTTTATGTGAAGAGAAAATACCCTGACCAGGGTAAAAACATCCTTTTCTTTGTTCTCTCCCAGGATTTATAATACAGAGCTGGCACAGGGTAAGGCTTGCTAAACGATCATGAAAACGTTGTTCTATACAACATAGCCAAGCTTTTCTCCACAGACTGAAATTGATCCTTTGTACATATAGCACTTGAGATTGTTAAACAAGTCTTACTGTCACTGTTGTTTAGTTCCTAAATGACATGATTGTGTTAATTATTTCTAAACCTGTTACTAGAAGATCCTCTATCCCTTTCTTTCAGGAAGAATAACACACTAGTTGCAGATTTTTTTCCTCCCCAGACAATTTTCCGAGTCCCTTTCGTGTAGGCCCTTGTTATGACGTCTCTGCTTTTCTCTTCCTGTTAATTCGTCACCCTTCTTTCCTGTTCTAATGAGGTGTTTTCCAGTTGCTTGGATCCCTCGGATCACATTTGATCACACTTAGCACAGAGCTGCATCCAATGAGCCTTTTTGTGGGGCAGGATGGGAACTTAGCATGCAAGAGACCCTGCCTTTGATACCCAGGGCCGGAGACAAGAATAAATAAAACCCCAGGGTTAGGGACTCCTAGAACACCATCGCTCCCTTGACTCCGTCATTGGAATTCCCGGCTCAGGAGCATCTCTTCCAGTTTTACTTACTTACTCTAAGCTCTAAGTAGTCTTTGGGCACTGCGTTGATATACATGCTCTCAGGAAATGCCGAAGGCACAGTGTCATTACCAACCTCGTCCCAAAAGCTTTTTAATTTTTTTACCCATTGTGATGGTGTGGTGGGTGAGTGTTTGTGCCCTCCTTTCTCAAGGTCAGAGAGCAAGCACCCAGTGGATCTGGGGCTCTCCTTCACCCCTGTGTGAGTTCCGGGGTGAAGCTCCTGCCTCTGTCGCCAAGTGCTGGAATTAAAGGGTGTGCCACCACCTGACCCCTGGACTTTGTTAGCTTTTTCTCTCTCTTTTTGAGTTGGAGATTTTATTAAAAATATTTGAATCAGGTGTAAACACAAGGGTTAGAAACAAAATGCACGAGCACGGCTTCTCAGGGGGTATTCATCTGCTTAGCTTTCTCTGTGTTTAATTTCTCATATCATTTTTCTATCAACTGCGGGAAAACAGCGATAATCATAAAAGTGAAGAAGCATCATTGAGAACTCAGCCCTTTCAGAGCTGAGGATCGAGGGGTCCAGGAGAAGGAGGTCAGAATCAGACTAGGGGTGATTGTAGCTCAGTGCGAGAGCATTAGTGTGGCAAGAAAGAGGCTTGAGGTTTGGCTCCCACGCACAGGGAGAGGGAGGAGATCTCACGACTGGCAGAGGAGGAGCGGAGCCTCTCAAACAAGATGCCCTTGAGCCAGATCGTTATGGATTCAATCTTAGCTCACTCTCAAGTGTCGATTCTAAAAGTATCACGTGGCTGGAAACAGCAGGAGGGGAAAGTATTATGAAGTCATGCTCTTTACATGATTTTCTTTGTGTGGGTACTTTGCCTGTACACCTCATGGATGTAGTGCCTGCAGAGGCCAGAAGAGGGCGTCGGGCCCCTCGGTTGGCGTTTTGGGCAGTTTTCAGCTCCCCCTCATGGGTGCTGGGAGTGGAAGCTGACCCAGTGTTCCCTAGGCTGTGGCGAGGCATGACATCATGACAGGTGAGGAGGCTGGAGCTGAGTGCTTACCTCTGCCAGGAAGCTCAGCGAGGAGGAGGGGTTCACCTTTACAGCGAAGCCTTCACTCACATGCCCATCAATGTACCAACTGTTGGTCCTCTGGAGAGCAGCCAGTGTGCTCAACCTCTCAGCCACTTCTTCAGCCCTCTTCTTGTGTACTTACATAAAATTATTTTTATTCCCACCGAGAATTAATAATTTTAGGAAAGACAATTGTACAGTCTGTTCACAACTAATGCTTAAGAACCATGATTCTTCCAATAGACTGTGAACTTTAAATTATCTGAAAAAGCATGGATGTTGAAACAACTTAAGAAACAAAGAGTTGTGTTCAGACAAGGGAAGCTAGAAAGGGGCGGTACAAGCATGGGGTTTCCCCAAATGCACACACACAGAAAAGTGTGTGTGTGCATTAATGTTGCCTTGAATAAGAGGAGTTAACTCTTACTGGAGACCTAGAATGCCCAGCGAGCACAAAGCCCTGGGTTCCATCCTTAGGGAGGGGATAGAGAAGGAGGGAGGGAGGAGAGAGACAGAGAGTAATACAGAGAGAGAGACAGTGAGACACACACACACACAGAGAGAGTGAGAGAGTGAGACAGAATGAGAGAGTGAGACAGACAGAGAGTGAGACAGAGAGTGAGAGAGACAGTGAGAGAGTAAGCCAGAGAAAGAGAGACAGACAGAGAGACAGACAGACTTAATTTGCAATGATTGATTTTTAAGATCTAGGCTTTACAGTTTTCTTCAAGGGAAGGGACTGAATAGCTGAATGGTTGATATAAATCCAGGCCAGCATTTATGTAAAATTGAGCCTTATTTAGACATTCTCCAACGCCCAGTGATGAACTATGGCAAGATAAATTAAAGGAGGGGGGTCTTAAAATAAGTAAAATTGTCTGGAGGATTTCCTGTGAAAGCGGGTGAAGGAGCCTTCCCTAGTGACTAAATCTGGGGTTAAGTTTGCGCGTTGAGCAGGCGCAGCCTTCCTTCCCAGCCGGCCGGGGCGACACTGAATCGACTCATCCATCTCCCTTACCTTGGCAAGGCACTTTGGAGTTTTTAGGGAGTGTTCCCACTGCACTCTGTCACTTGTTCTGGATAATTGCCTAAGAGGAGAGAGGCCGAGCGATCTTTTCTCCCACCGTCCGTGTGAGGTCAGACCACCGAGAAATTGATTGTTTCTGTGCTGCCACTGTGTCAGCCAGCTGAGGGTCAAGGCTCGTGGCCGAGAAGATCAACAGGAAAGACCTAGTTTGGCTCACGGTTTTGAGGTTTCAGCCCGTGGTTGCTTGACTCAGGCGGCCTGGGTGCCGTGTGCCGTGTGCACTGTGGTCGTGAGCCTGTGATGGAGCTCATCTGCTCTCTCATGTGTGTCAGGAAGCAGAGGGGAGGAGAGAGAGAGAGCTTTTACAACAAATCTGCCTCCCTCACACACCTGAGTGTTTACCAGTCATTGGTGAGGTCGAGCCTAACTCCGGCCTCTGAGCAGGGCTGTCCTGGAGACACGGGTTCTACACAGAAGCTTCTCGGGGACAGTTAGTGTTGAAGGAGGAGAAGACGCTGGGTGAGGGTGCAGAGCTTCAACCCCAGGAGGCTGCCGTTCTTTCCATTCCCTGGGGGTGTTTTGACGGTGTTTACCTACCTAGGGTCGCTAGCTGTGTCAAGAGGCCCTGCTACCCTGGGGAGTTTTCTCTGCTCAGCTCTTGCCTTGGCAGCTTTGAGCCGTAGGCGCTGGAGCCGACAGTGGAGAACCTTTTGGGTGATGGTCGAGCCTGTGGCAGTGAGGTCAGCAGAGCAGGGCTCGTTCCTCATCCAAGCCTTGCTCGCCTGAGCAGTGCGCATCTGCCGAATGGGAAGAAACCAGAACAGACCGCCTCCTGTCGACTGTGCAGATGCTCTGCTCTCTGCTGGTTCTGGAAGCATCACAAGGGGTTTGGGTTGAGGATGAGTTGAGACCCTTACAGACAGCGTTACCTTTCTTGCATGCGGAAAGTAAACTGCAGAGTTATGGGTGTGAGCTGGGGATAGGGTGTGTGCCTGCCAGGCTCGGCTCCCTGGCAGCCACAAGGACTCGGAAAGTCAAGTAATTATAGTATAGATATTCTTTACAAACGGGTCCTGTGGAGGAGGGCGAGGTGACGCACACCCATAGTCACAGCGTTGGGAAGGCTGAGGCAGGAGGATCACATAGCCACCTCTGACCCCAGCTGCAGGGGTCTACACATTCCTCCGGCCTCCAGGGCAGCTGTGCTCATGTACACACACCCACATAGTTAAAAACAAACACGAAATCTTCTTAACCAATATGATAATAAATAGAATACTTTGTGGCTATGTAGATCTTCGAGCTTTTTCAAAGTTTGGGTGTCAGGCATCCAAGAATTAGGTGCATGATATGGTTGGAAGTTTTGTTTCTTTGAGTTGTCATGACTGGAATTTGCTAAAGTGTGCTGTAGGTATATTCAGATACATTTGAGATGCGCTGTACTAAGCATCCTGGTGCCTCTTCAGGGTGCCTCTGAGCCTATACCTCATGAACCCACAACTTTTTAACAGGCAAGATATAATTTGTAGTATTATCCAGGCTTAGTTTGTGATTCATTCATTCATTTATTTTTTCAGTGGAATGCAAGGACTTTAGCACCCTTGGCAAGTGTTCTCCCATGGAGCTACACACAGACCCCACTGTTTCCATATCACTGTGTAGCTCTTATCTCAGAATCTGAACTCATGTGTTAAAAAACATACTTTTGGAAAATGCCAAATAATATCTGGAAAGAGTGATAGGATTTAAGGTAAAGGTTTTTTCCCCCGGCCGCTCAGATGAAGCTCAGTTTGTCCGCTTTAATTTTTATAGACATGAATCATCACTATTCAAAGAACCAAAGACATTCATTCTCTTCTGTCTCAAACCATGACTTTTTAAAATCATTTTTTATCATAAGTGTTCCATTAGGATTACATATGTCTTTCTGTTTGATTTTTTTGTTGAGATTTGGTCTCTCTGTACAGTCATTCTGTCTTAAAAGTCGCTGTGTAGCCCAAGCTGCCTCAGACTCACAGAGATCCTCCTGCCTCTGCTTCCCGAGTGCTGGGATTAACGGGGAGCACCACCATGCCTGGTCTGATATGTGTTCTTTTTAGTCAACAAGAGTCAGTGGACAGGAAGGATCCGTTGAGAGGCTAATGCTTAACATAATAAAATTAAGAAACTATGGCACATGCTATCAGGCTGAACATAGCATAGAAGGCCAAAGGGAGCAGGTTTGAGGTCATCTTGGGCTACACCATGAAACCCTGCCTGAAACATAATAAGATACTTTTCAAAATGATATTTAGTGATAAGGGAACATCCTCAGATTACAAAGATATGAAGGCCGTGAAACAGATAGTAGCAGTGTTTCCAATAAACAAACGGTAGTGTGTCAGTGTAAAACAAGCGAAGGAAAAAGTAAAACCAAAAACTAACAAAGCAAACCCAAAAAGACTGGCAGAAATGAAAACATGGAAATGTTAACCTTGTGAAAGAATCAATTGGAGAATCACCTTTCCACATATCAGGTTGTCAGCACAGCACTGCTTGTCTTACTTGGATTTGGGCTTTTGTGTCTTGTGCTTGGGAAACTGAATTCTCAGGAAATCAGATCTGGATGTGAGTTCTGCCCCTGCCAATAAGCCCTGGAGGCAGACAGGTATTTGGTGGCGGTAGCTTCTGCGTCTTTGAACCCTGCAGGAGGAAATTCTGAAGCATGTGTGGAATGGACCCCTTTCATGCAGGGCTGTCGAGAGGTCGACCGAGAGCCTTGGACTAGGGCCTCCACCAGAGCAGATACTTAGCTTCAAGGTGATGTTATTCCTTTGGCGGCGAATGAATTAGTTAGCTTTCCCTGTTACTGGACAAAAAAGCAGACAGAAGCGCAGAGGGGAGGAGCAGCTGAAAGGGAAAAGTCTGTCTTGGGGAAGGCGTGGCTGAATGTCTGGTACTGGAGCTTTGGTAACTGTTGAGAAGCAGGAGCCACACTGGGAGCAAGGCTAGGGTAGAGTCCTCAGGGCCTGGCCCTGAAGCCTGTGTCTGCCAGCCACACCCCACAGCTGAAGGTTCTACAGTACCCCAAGTAGCACCAGTGGCTTGGCTCCTTGTTCAAGTACATGAGCCTGTGAGGGACATTTCACATTCACATCATAGCTGCAAGACACTACAGAGGTCTAGTTGTGGGCAGGGCCAGTGCGATGGTGCCCAGCCTGACAGCCTGAGTTCAGTGCCCGGGAGCCACCTGACAGAGTTCTGACGCAAGTTTTCCTCTGACCCTACACGTGGGCCACGCCACTGCCCCCCTTCCAACGGTAGAAAAAGAAATGTGTGTAAGAAAGTCATCCCGGAGGGCACTTGGAAATGACCTGAGTGAGATCTTGCGTGGCGTTGGCCCTCCATGTGAATGACTGCCACACACGGCTACCACAGGCCGTGTTGCTCCAGCGCACCAACTCATCAGCCTGTCTGCACAAAGCACCCTCAAAACAAAACAACCACAAACAAACAACAATGCCATGCTCCCGTGACCTCCCCATTTGCTCTCCTGATGAGCTCAGCGTGTCTCCAAGTGTTTCCCAACACCCCCTCTTGTGCTCTCTCCCGCTCTTTTCCCTCTGCTGGCTTCGCCCTTGACATTCCCCAGGCTGCACCTCTGCTAGGCTCCTTCTCTGGGCTCTGGCACCTGCAACCTTACTGGGCAGGTTTGGAGTCCTCTTCCCTGTGGGAGGGACTGAGCGCAGAGAGCATGTGTCGCTCAAAGCATCCTTGAAAGCGGGCGCTGGGATGAGCAGCGCTGCATTCCGGCCGAGGCAGCTTGTTTGATGAGTAGACAGCCCTGGGATGGGTAGCACAGCAGCTGGGTGTCCCTGTGCCCTCACCCCCCACACCTGTCTGAGCACTCGCTTTGGTCGCTGCTTCCCCGGGAACCTTTTGTTCCTTCCCGTCTCCCCCCCTGCCCTCCTGGGCACTCGTGCTGGCCCACAGTGCCTGCCCTGGAAACAGCGCACAGGGTCTGGGTCCGCTCTACTCAAGATTGTAAGGCACACACGCAACCGAGGCCACTCACACACCCGAGGCCGCTCACACTCTGCCTCCTGCTCAGACTCTTTTTCCTTCCTGGACTCCAAGTCTCGTGAGCATACCTGACAGGGCTGAGTGTGTCGGGAGTAATTAACACGGTTTGTTTGAGCCACCATGAGGTTGCTGGAAGTTGAACTCAGGACATTTGGAAGGACAGCAGTGCTCCTAACCTCTGAGCCATCTGTCCAGCCCTACACAATTCATTTGCGAGACACTTTGCCAAGTATTTTGAACACAGACAGATTAATTATGTCTTTTATATATTTTTTCCAAGATGGAATTTTATTCCTCTGGCCACCTAGATCTTCATGACTTAGACTATGACTTAGTCTTAAGCGTGACTTAGAAAAGAATTCTGGGGAGGGAGGGGGCACCCTTGGGATGTGAAGTAAATAATACAAAACTTAAAAAAGAAAGAAAGAAAAAAAGAAAGAAAGAGAGAAAGAAAGAAAGAAAGAAAGAAAGAAAGAAAGAAAGAAAGAAAGAAAGAAAGAAAGAAAGAAAAAGAAAAAAACTCTGGTTTCTCTGTTAAACACTAAGTCTTTGCTATTCAAGCTCAAGCTTCAGGGTTTCCAACTTGGGCTTTCCACCACTTCTCCAGCTATAAAGGGTAGACTCTCCATTAAAATGCCACCCAGAAGACTCAATTACCTGCCTACAGGGTAAGCAAAAAACAAGAACAAAACAAACAAAACCCAAACTGACTTGTAGGAGCTGGAGGGACATGCCTGGAGACCCTCAAACTCAGCCAGCCCCCCTTAGAGGATGGAAATTCTAAATTTTGGCAAAATCTTTTAGGTGGTAAGTAGATTTTCTATAACTTTAGAATATATACTTTACACAATAAAGTATCCTATATGAGGGTTTTTTTTTTTTAATTGTAAGCATAAATCACAATGTAGAGAACTCAGCATCAGCTATGATTTCTGGGATACTCTATTAAATACATTGTAATACAAATGGTAACATATCCTTTCTAGCATTTTCTAGGCAAAAAAAAAAAAAAAAAAAAAAAAAATTTCATAAAAGGGACCCAGTCTATATTTTAAGTGTTATGTTGGAAGAATTTTTTTCCTGTCATTTCTTCCGTGGCTTATTATAAAAATAAAATACAGCATGTTAAGGGAAATTATTGCCGTAGGCAAAAACATGTTCATTCACACTGCTGCTTTTGCTCAGTACCAGCATTCTCATTTAATCCACTCGTACTTGAAGATGCTATTTTCCAGCCAGGCAGTGGTGGCACACACCTTTAATCCCAGCACTCTGGTGGCAGAGGCAGGCAGGTCTCACTCAGTACAGCCAGGGGCCACAGAGAAGAAACCCTGTGTTTTAAAAAAGAAAAAAAAAATTTCCCAATTAAGAACAACAGCAGCATCTTCCTTTAAGGGGTCATGCCTGTTGTGTCTTCTCATTTCTCTAGCACTGTTTTGCTCTGAATAAAAGATTTAGTGTTTACTAAGTGATTGCAGGCATGGGGAAGCTGGACTTCACTAACTAAACTGCTGTTAGGATATTTAATCCTGTCCTTCTGTCCAGGACTTTAACTGTATTACTCCTCATTCTTGCCTTCATGTCGTATGAGTAAGCTTCTCCTGAGGTTGATCCGACCGTGCCAGCCTTTGCTTTTAGTACAGACATGTCCATTTCTCTTCCCCTTCCGAAAGAACAAAGTCCTTGACCCAGCTAGCTCTCTGCCCCTACCATACCTCCTTCTGCATTTTATGGCCGCCCGTCCTGCTTGCATCTTCCGGGGGGAAGGGGGTGTTGGACGTTGGACACACAGGACACAATGGGTCGACACAACGGGTCAACTCAGCACCAGCATCCCAGCACTCAGGAGGCAGAAGCAGGAGGATTGTGAGTTCCAGGCCAGCCTAGACTACATAGCAAGACCCTGTCTCAGAACAAACAACAAGGGCACCTATACTCCAGATCTACATCTCTGTACTTTTCTTTCTCTCCCTCTCTTTGGTTTTTAAGACAGGGTTCCAGGTAGCAGTTCTGGCTGTCCTAGGGAGCACTCTGTAGACGAGGCTGGGATCAAAGGTGTGTGCCATCCTTGCTAGTTTGGTAACAGGATTGTTGTGGGAGCCCCCTGCTTTCCCCCCGGCTAAATAATTCTCCTTCGTGCTGGCAGCCACTCCTCCATCTTGATACAGCTCAGCTCCTCCACAAATACCTTTCTTTCCTCCACTATTTCGTTCCCCCTTGGCATCTCTCAGAACCAGATCCCATGCTGTCATCCTATGTTTGGCCAGCTTCTCTGCTGCCATACCCACCGGGGTCTGTATGCATGTGAAATAAAGGGTGTGTGTGTCGCTTGCTTGGTTTTTAGGTCAGGGTCTCCTATATAGTCCAAGCTGGTTGCAGTCCCACTCTCCTTTGGCCTCCTGGGTGCTGGAACCCGAGTGCTCTCCCCCACACCCTGCTGTGGCCGCTCTCTTTCCACATTTTCCTGTGCTGCCTTGCTTGGTTCACTGCTCCCTCATTTGTATCCCCTACAGAGAGAGGCTGTTATCACCTCTTTGTTCAGTATGTATTTGTGATATGAATTATAGCCATTTTCTACTACAAACGTGTTTCCATTTGAGAAAAAGTAAGTGTATTCAGCATATAGGGCTACTATACATTTTTGTACCGTTGAGAATTTCGTGTATCTTTTGTTGGGGATACTTAGAAAAAGAAAGAGGTTTAAGTAAAAACTGGAAGAGATAGTGAGAGACAGTGAAGGGTTTTTCCTCATAAAACTGAGAAAAATTAGATGTGAGCCTTTATTACTCTGTCCTGCCCCTCAGAGGAGTGGAACCCCATCCTGAGAAGCCTAGAAGGGCCTGAGAGTGATTCCAGGGCACAAGGATGTGAATGGGGAACTTGACTCCAAAATGGGTGCTCCTTAGCAGGTGTGCTGTTTGTACAAGAGCACTCTGATTGGCAAGCAGATCTGAGTCTGTCGGGGAGGAAGATTTAAAACAGTTTATTTCTGCAGTGTCATTACTGCCACTGGAGGATGTGGAAACATATCCTTAGGCTGTGATGCCTGTCCCTGCGGGGAGCCGGCCTGGGGCATGCTACCACGCCCCCTACCTGGGAGGCTGTCGTTCCAAGATCAGAAGATCATTTCGTTGGCTGCAGACACTATTTGGTCCTCTAAAATCTTCAGTTCCCCGACTATAAATCTTCCCACTAGGGCTGTCAGTAACCTCGTATCACAGGCCAGAGGACTGCCGTTGTAATGTTCAGCCAACGTTTCCCAAACTCTTGAGCCTGCCTATGTTCCTTGGGGCATCTGGCAGTTGTTCTGGTTGCTGGAATGTCATATAATCTCCCAGGGCTCTGGCTACCTCTCCTTCCCTCCTCCCCTTCCCTAACGCATGCTTATCTGCATAATCTCACCAGGATATCATCTCCCAAACTTTGTGAATACTTCAGCAGAGCCTGGCCCTGGGGTGCACTGGCATTCACCCCGAGTCCTTGGGAGAGGCGTCAGCGAAGGCTGGGGTGGAGGGCGGCAGGTGAGAAGTGCGGCGTCCCGGCGACGAGCCGCGCAGTGGAGCTCTAGGGTAGCCTGGAGCTGCCGTCTGCAGCCCGCTCGCCCTGCGCCACTGTGGCGAGGCGTGCTCTTGTGGGACGAAGGAGGTAATTAATGTAACACAGCATCTAACGTGAGAGACAGTTTGCCTGTGTACTCTAAACTAATTAAGAGTTCATATCAAACCCTGCATTTAAGAATAGCGATTATGTTTACTACGCAGCCCTCGGGGAGGAAAGCAGACTTATTACACGTTTTTCAAATCTTGATGAACATTTGAAATTTTGCCGCCAGACTTTTAAAATCCATCCTAAGTCTTTCTAGTTTATAAAATACCTCCCCGGGAAGAGCTATCTGGGCACTGCTCTTCGTGTGAACTGCAGACCAGATGCCAGCAGTCTTATCGACGCCCACTTCTTAATAAATTAACTTCCAATCTCCCACTTCTGGCGTGGCCGCTGGACAGCCACATGTCTTCGGCCTCACGAAGTTTCCCGGGGAACAGATGGCGCGAGTGTGGCCCGGGGGACGTTCCCCCCCCCCACCCCAGCCCCCAGCAGAGATTCGGGAGCCGCCCGGCAGCGCAGGGCGGTCTGTGGGATTTGGAAACTGTGTTTAAAATGTTTCAGCGAAGATTGTTACAATTAGCGGTAATTATTCCGCTTGTTTCAATTACGCTGCAAGGGTGCGGGAGACCGAGGGCCGGGGGAGCGCGCTCCGGGGCCGCACGCGCGAGCAGGCTCTGCGGCGGGCCCCGGTGGGCGCCTGCCCGGGGACTTGAACCTGTTGAGAGCCGCGTCCAAACTTTGGCGTGCCGGAGTTCGGCGGCGCCGTCTGCGCGCCCGCCGGCCCGCGGCGGCAGGTGCCCGCGCCCGGCCCGCCCGGCCCGGCCCGGCTCCCCCGCCGCCGCCCGCCCGGGAGCCGGCCGCCCGCCCCGCCGCCCGCTCGGCCGCCCGGGGCCCGCGGGGCGCGGCGGCGGGGCGCGGGGAGCCGGCGGGCCGGGGGTTGGCGGGACGCGCGCTCCGTGGCGCGGCGCCGGCGCCCGCTCGAGCCCGCGCTCCCCCCGCGCGCGCCCGCGCCGCTGCGCGATGCAGTGTGGGGAATGGCTGGGGTTGGCTGAAGAGCGCACCGTGGAGTTTTAATGTCCGCCATGTTGGCCATGGCGTACTGAGGAGAGGAGTGAGCGAGGCGCGGCGCGGCACGGCCTCCCACCCTCCCGGCTGCTGTCGGGGCCCGCACGGCGGGCTCGGCGCTCCGCCCCCAAGTCCCCGGCCGCGGCAGGCGAGTGGAGGCCGGGGCGCCGGTCCTCCATGATCCCGCTGGCCGGGGCCGTTTCCCCAGAGCGGAGAGGGATCTGCTGCGCCTGAGATGAGTAAACTGTCGTTCCGGGCGCGGGCGCTGGACGCCTCGAAGCCGCTGCCGGTCTTCCGCTGCGAGGACCTGCCCGACCTGCACGAGTACGCCTCGATCAACCGGGCCGTGCCGCAGATGCCCACCGGGATGGAGAAGGAAGAGGAGTCGGTACGTGCTAACTCCCCGGCCGAGCCGCCGCCGGGCCCGCGCCCTCGGCTGCCCGCGGCGGCGGCGGCGGCGGCGGCGGAGCAGCAGACCCACACAAAATGGCCGCCATCTTCCCTGCGCCGCCGCCTCCCGGCGGCCGGCCGGCCCGGGCCCCCGCCACCCCCGGCGCTCGGCCGCGGCCTGCCGCCGCCTCCCCTCCCCCCCGAGGGCCTCCCGCCGTCCGCGGCCGCCGGTACCCGGGGCCCGCGGAGTTCGGGGGCCCGAAAGGCACAAAGGGGTCACGTGACGGAGCCGCCGGCAGCCATTTTGTGCTCTCCGCTCTTGGGCTGGGCCTTGCGCATCCGGATGGAGAGGGAAGCGGGCGGGGGGGGGGGGCGGTGAGCGCGAGCCGGGAGCGGGCCGCGCCTGCGCGCCCCTCGGAGGGCCGCTGGGTGGCGCTGCGGGGCCGCGGCGGCCAGGCGCCGGCTGCGGGCTCGGCCGGGGGCGCGCTTCCCCGCGGGCGGGCTGGCGGGCGGGCGCGGCGCGGGCCGCACGTGGAGCCGCCGGGGGAGGGAGGGAGATGCCGGGGCGCTCGCTCGCAGAGGAGAGACTCCCCGCGCAGGGCCGCTGCTCCGGCGGATCGTAAAGCAAGCTCCTGCTTCCCGATCGTTGAGACGGTGTTGCAGATTGGTTGGCAGTGGGTAGCCGTCCCGAAGCCCGCAACTTCGCGGCGGTCTGTAAGTTAGGCCCGCCCGCCGCGCGAGTCCGCGCCGAGGGCCCGAGCTAAAGTTGAGCGCTTTCCGCAGACGTCCTGGCAGTAAGGTGACTGACTCTAGCCGACGCCTGTACCTTGCTGGGGTCGTCGGCCACAGACACAGATGTAATAGCATCTTCCTCTCGTTTCCCCCAGATCGTTAACACTCTAACTTGATGACCTCTGATTCTAAGGACTTGCAGACGTTGGGTTCCGGGGCCAGCCATACAGGGTGCAGTGTTGACAGTTGGAGGAAGTCGAGGATTCCCGTGGACTTGTGTGCTCCAGTTTTGTTGTGGAAAATTGTTCTGTAATACTTCTGTTGGTACTGTAAGAATTTTCCATTCTCTGTAACATTTTTCAAAATAAAACTCTTCAAACTGCTTGGGTTGTTTAACCTCGTCAAGTGGAATAGTTTGGACAGGCAAATGTTGCTCTGCAGTGGAGAGTCTGTCTTGAGTCTGTCTCACTTGACAGCGGAGTGCGAAGTGTGTGGAGTAGCTGAGATGTGGGGGCTAGCCTGCCGACCTTAGCACCTTGTTGTCTGAGCCGGGCTCGTTATTTGGACTTGTATCAACCTAGAGTAGAATGGTGACATTTGTTTATTTTTAAACTCAGTGGTTTGGTTTTTTTTTTTATTATTATTAAAGTACTTGTGACTGCAGAATCTTGTCTTTCTGTTTTATTTTTTGTTTCTCAGTGTAAGTTTTACAGATAACTGCCTTGAAGTTGGGGTGCTGGTGTTACCCTGCTTGAGGAATGAATTTATAGCTCTAGTTGTGCTAAGGTGGGAATCTTTAACTAAGCAAGACCCACAACAGTACAGTTTAGAAACTGAGTTAAGTCTTGCTTATCTGAGAGCTGAGCTCGACTGACGGGTCTGCCTGTGCATATTAACAATCACAGATTTTTGTTTTTCACAGTAGCAGTTTTGGTGGTGTGCAGTGGCTGTCACTGGGTTTTAGCAGGTCAAGTTCCAGCTTTTTTAGATATGGGGATTCGTTTTTCCATCATCTGTTTAGAATTTTTCAAGTCCCAACTAATCAAAATTGTTTTATGAGTGAGTCATAGATTTCTTAGTAAAGAAACTTAAAATCCTCTGGAAACAAACTGCCCCACAATCCTGTATGTCAAGCCGCTAGTAACAGGCTCTGTGAGTCACAGTATTGAAAGTAGTGTGTTGTAAAGTATTGGAAAGCACTAAACATGATGGAATTTGAAGTTAACCTTTCGTACTTAAAAAAGAGTTGAGGAGGAGTTCATCCGCAGGCACAGGCTATGCCGCCTCAGGTCCTGAGTTGACTGTCTAGTTTAAAGGGAAGATATCTTCTTAATTTAGTCCCCATCTTGAGACTGTTAGAAATAGGATCTTGTTCTCATAATCCAACTTCATGGGTTTATTGGATTCTAATTAGACAACAGGTGTAGATAGGCCAGTTCTTACCCACTGCTTTCTATGAAAGCATTTCAGAATTGAAGAGATTACATCTGTGGAACCGAAGTGCGGCATGTAAGGATGTACTTGTTCCTTTATTGTATTTCTTGTGGTTCAGTCTAGCTGTGTAGCCCCGGCTTGCCTCAGATACACTGTCCCCCTTCCTTAGCCTGGTGGGTGCTGGGATTAGGTGTAAGCTATCAAAGCCAGCGTAGAAACCTGTTAGCGCTGGGAGGCTGACTTCTCAGTGCACTCCTGCTTGCCAGCCTCAGTAATAAAACTGGACCAGGCCTGGAAGTGCAGATCTGCGCTCAGAAGCCTGAAGCCAGCCCGGGGAATTACAAAGACCCTAGCAAAATGAATACAAAAGCAAAGGACTAGTGGAAGGCCCTGGGCCCCTATCCCTAATACCTTAAAAAAAAGATGAATATGTTGGCCTAATTTTTTTTTTTTTTTTTTTAAGAAACAAGTTTAAAGCCAGGCATGGTGGCGCACCCCTGTGATCCCAGCACTTGGGAGGCAGAGGCAGTCAGGTCTCTGCAAGTTCAAGGCCAGCTTGGTCTACAAAGTGAGCACAGGACAGCTAAGGGTACACAGAGAACCTCTCTCACAAAAAAAAAAAAAAAAGAGAAACAAGTCTAAGTAAATAATGACACACACACATACCTATAGCCTTTTTTTTCCCCCCTGGGGATAAAAAAGCAAATTGTTACTTTTCCATTTAAAAACTTTCATTGTAGAACTGAAAAATAACTGGATTGTAGTGCTTGAAGTGATTAAAATGTAAGTGTTGGGGATTCAATGTTTCAGTTGGTATAGTGTAATAAGCAGCACCTTACTAAGTCAAAAAGTAACAGTTGATAGAAATTTTGTTTTTAGACTTAATTTGAAAGTCCGGAGAAGGAAAAGACTAGTCACTTGGTGAGAAAAGTGAATGTTGGGGGGGGGGGGTTTAATTAAAAAAAAAAAGACAAGTTTGGAAAACAAGTGAGGGGTGAGTGTCCCATCATTTAGCACCTCTTGATTGTGTAATTTCTTTTTTTTTTAATATTTATGTATTTATTATGTATACAATGTATGCCTGCAGGCCAGAAAAGGGCACCAGATCTCATTATGGATGGTTGTGAGCCACCATGTGGTTGCTGGGAATTGAACTCAGGACCTCTGAAAGAGCAGACAGTGCTCTTCACCTCTGAGCCATCTCTGCAGCCCTTGATTGTATAATTTCATTAGCTAGGAGATCTTAACAGTCTGACCGCTTTACTTACAACTAAAAGGGACCTTTCCAAAGGGAGTAACTACTGGATGGGTTTGTTACAGTTGAGGAAAGTGATCAACATTGGAACTTCACAGTCTTCTTGTACAGAAACATTTGCAGATCTTAACTAGTTCTTAAAGTGGTGTTTGGCAAATCCAAGCCACTTTTACTTTTTGAGGCAGGGAATAGGAGAATAGGCCATCATTGGTAAGGCGTGGAGACAGCCTGTTTCCTGGATAGATTGGGCTGGGTGAGATATTTGAATTGGGATAAAATGATACTACATTGATATTAGCCATGTGGTCTCTTGAGACTGAAAGAATACAATCTAGTTATCATAATCCAACTCTGGATTTATAGGAGTCTAACTAAAAAGTTAGAAATCCTGCCTTGGCTTGCCTTCATTCTGGTCTGATACAGTGTTACCACACCCAAGTAAAGGATTTATAGGCAGCTGTATTTATTTATTTATTTTCTAAAAGATGTTTAAGGTAGCAAACGTTCCTAATTTTAAAAGCTCTACACTTAAAATTTTTTATGAGAGCTAGTTTTTCAGATTCATAAAAATAAGCTTGACAGTTTAAATGATCAGCTTGAAACTCTTTGATTTTGAAAGAAAGCTCTTTTTTGGGGTGTTTTGTTTTGCCCTTAATACGTTAAGCCAGGTTTATCTCTTGTGTCTAAAACTCCAAAATTTAGCCCATTTTTCTATTTGTCAACAGCCTTGCAAGTGAAGCAAAATACCTGTTGTCACAGAAGCAGATGGTTGGATTAGGAAGGAATTGAGAAAATTTAGCCATATTATATCGGTAGTAAAGGATCTACACACAAAGATGTTTGAGAAAATAAAGTTTAATTTTCAGGAAAAGTTTCTTTTATCGTTGTTTTACTGGCTTGAGATAAATGTCGGGTGGCTGAGGCTTGCTGTGACCTTTGATACTCCAGTCTGCTTCCCGATGCCTCGATGATAGGGGTGCGACCCCACACCTGAAGAGAGCGCCAGCTTCTGAGCCGGGGTCAGAGATTACACAACTTCTGGAAGTTGCTGAATTCCCTCCAGAAGTGTATAAAAAATTGCGGAGTGTTTTTTGAGGGAGAAAGCTCATACATTCTTGAAATTTCAGTAGAAACTTTCTTTTGTCTCAATACGGTCGTTATTTTTAAAATAAATCTAAAAAAGGGAAAATGATTGAAAAACATGAGTAGGCAAACCAGAAAGAGACCAAAGAAAAAACTACAGAAGGGACCCATGGAAAACTTCCATGCCTGGTTGTCTCGGTGAGCTTTTCGTATGTTTATTTGGGACCGTGTTGGGTAGGAGTGCACTCAGTCGTGCTCTCTCAGCCCTCCACCACTGAGATCAGCCCGGAGGCAGCGATGCTGCTAACCCTGAGTGCGGCTCCGATTAAGTTCAGCTTCCATTTTGTTATGCTGTTTGATATTGGGGTTAGTTTATATCTCAGCTTTATTTTTTAAAGAAATTACAGTAAAAATGGATGGCTTATGTTTCTAAAGGAATTTCTGTGGGTTGTTTGTGATGAGCAATAAAATTTTTTACCAAATTCCATTTTCCTTTCATTACTAGAACTTAGTTAAAAGTACTGTTTAAAAATAGAAAACAAAAAACAAGGGATAAAAGACTTTGTAAAAGCTTGTCTCAGGAAGGATTAAATATTATACCAGTGTTCTATTAAAAACAGAATGGCCTTTATTTGATTATGTAAGGCTTGTTTTGGTTTTGGTTTTGGTTGGTTGGTTGGTTGGTTGATTTCTCTGTATAACAGCTCTGGCTGTCTCTTGCGGAGACCAGCTTTTGAAGTTTGTTTTTATTTTAGGAGACACAGTTTCTTTCTGCAGACCAGGCTGGCTTGGAAATCAGATCTGCCTGCCTCTGCTTCCTTCAGTGCTTTCCTGATGCTGCTGTTCTGCAAGTTCGCAGACCGAAGTCTTTGCTAACGTTCCTAAAGCTCACGCTGATGAGTAACTGGGCTGTTAGGCTGTCTAAACGCAGTGGCTGCCCAGCTCTGCACCACGAGCTGCAGTAGGGAAACTTCATCCAGCAGTGGCTCTGTTTCTGTGTTGAAACAGAGGACAGCCTCTCTAGCCTTGAAGTCTGGTGGCCTGTCTGGGTTGCAGCCTCGATGAGTACAGACCTGATTCTTGAACAGTGCAGGGTTCGCTTTAAGAGCTTGCTTCAGCTTCACATGTGCAGGGTCACATAGCTTCCTGAATTAAGTCTTGAACTACTTAATGGTGTCCTTCGTCGTTTACAAAGAAGGTAGTCCAGGTTCATGGGTAACTGGTTCTGTTTTAGTCCTAGCTCAAGTTTAGGCTCAAGTTTAAAGCCAAGTTCTGAAGGATGTATAGGAAATAAATGGAAGAAATTGTCAGAGTACGTTGATTGTTGTGAGAATTTGGGGTTAGAGCCAGAATTCTGTAATCACAGTTTCAAATCGTCTTTTATCAGTAAAGGATGTCTGAGGTTAATATCTATGTGTTTATTGTAGTTTTGAAGTGTAAAGCAAAAATTTGTTTGTCTTAGAGATACTTGAGGTGAAAGGCATTGTGCAGACAGTAAACACAGCTAAGTCCGTTTAAGTAGCAAATGTTGCATTCTCTGGAAAACTACTGAGTCCTGTGGATGCAGCACTGACCCCACAAGGGTGTTCTGTGTGTCTTAAGATTCCAGCCTGTGGGCCTTATGAGACTGGGAAATCTGTTTCATTTGCACAAGGGTGTGTTTCTAGAGTCTGAATGGTGTCTGGCATTGTAGTGTCAGTATTTAATTAAATGACTGGATGATAAGGTAGAAAAGTAAACTTTTAACCTGATTCTTAAGTGGCAGTGAGATTTTAAAAGTACAGAATTCCAGGTGGAAGATAGGGGGGTTTTTTGTGGTGTTTTTGTTGTTGTTTGTTTGTTTGTTTTGTTTTGTTTTGAGGCGGCTTTCTCTGTGTAGCCTCGGCTGTCCTGGACATGCTTTGTAGATCCACCTGCCTCTGCCTCCTTAAGTACTGGGATTACAGGTGTGCACAGTGCAGGCCTGGCTGAAAGCCTCTTAATCTAAATGTAATTGGGTATATGGCACATTACAGCAAGCAGTTGAAAGTGAATGGTTTGAAAGCCGTGAGAAGATAGTTGTTATAGGCTGGGAAGGGAATGTCCCTGTGGGCTTACTTATTTAAGACTCTAGAACTCCAGTGGATGAAGCTGTTGGGTGCATGGAACCTTTGTGAGGTGGGACCTAACTTGAGGAAGTGAGCTGCTGGGAATCCAGTCTTGAAATAACCCTTCGTGTCTCACTTCCAGTTGACTTGTCTTCCTTGGTCTACATCTTGTAACAGCAACTGTGACAGGACCCTCCAGCCACCCCCCACCATGACGGTCTATATCCCCTTAAACTGTGAAGCAGAATGAGCCTTTCCATTCTTGGGTTGCCTTTCTCTTGTTTTGTGAAAGCTACAGAACTTGTAACTAATAACACCACTTTGTTAATAGACTTTAGCATATGGTTGGTATTTGACGTTACGGCCTGCGACTCAGGAAGGACTGTTCGAGGGGCCAGCAAGACTGTGGGAAAGTTTACGTGGTTGGCTTTGTGCTGTCGGCTTGTTCCAGTGACGCGATAGAAAGGAATGTTTATTGTTAGAGAAATAAAAAAGGTAAAGGGGGAATATAGCAAGTACAGGAGATGCTTTGGAATAATAAATACCTTTGCTATAAAAGGCAGAAAAAAATCAGGGTAGAAACTGGCAGGTCTGCAGACAATTTCTAAAAATGTGTTACAAAGTCCTAACTCCTGAAGCAAAGGAGATGAAGAAAGCTGAGCCTCAGGTTGCTTTGAGGGTTCTGTTTGCAGTGTGAAGAGACAGAATTCATTCAGAGTTTGAGTGATATGCAAAGACTGCGCAGGAAGACTGCCAGGGGTCCTGTTGAGCTTTCCTGAAGCTGATCTAAGCTGACGAGGAACATTCAACTCTGTGGGAGGAAGGACAGTTCTAAAAACACAGGGCCAAGAGCGTTACCCAACCTGGGCAGAAAGAAAAGTGCTCCGGAGACTGATCGTCGGTCTTGTTCTAAGTGAACGTTCTGGGCTTGCAAAGATGAACACGAGGCTCCAGTGAACCTGAGGTTAAAACAGCTGTGTTCTGGAACAGACCACACTGTTGGAAGTTAATGCTCAGATATCCTGCACCACAAAACTCGCCATTTGCCATTCAGCTCAAATCACCAGGATGTGGCTCGGCTTGGTGAGGCACACCTGTAATTTTTAACACACTGAAGCTGAGGCAGGAGGATCGCTTTGAGTTTGAGATCAGCATGGACTATGTAACATATTCAAGGCCAGGAAAGGCTACATAGCAAGGCCCTGACTAAGAAAGAAAAAGAAAAAAATTAGCAGATCTTCAAAGAGCAGAAAAATGTGGCCCTTTCAATGATCTCATGATAGAGGCACTTAAAGGTATAAATAACAGCAATTACTCCAGTTAGGTCACAGTGGCTTCATTTAAAGAGGTGAGCCTGTCTTCTCGAACTCTCTAGGATGTGTTTGATGGGGGAACGGTTACCAGCTAGAGAAGGGGTACCCCTCTTTTAAGGAAGGCAGGCAGGCTGCTGCTATGGAAGCTTAGTTAGTAGAGTTGGTGATGAGGATGAGGCCACCCTAATCTGTTTCTCTGTGACATAGAATGAGGTGTCACCCGTGAAGAGGGGCCTGGGTGTAAGGGAAGGTAGCTTCTGGGAGAGGTGCTAGAGTGACGGCTCAGCCGGAAGGCAGAGTTTGTGAGCGTTGGTTTTGGCACAAAATGTAGGCAGTAGGGTTTGTCTGAGGTTGAAGTTTGCCCGGCAAGTGCAGAAGAGGATGTGAGGAATGATGAAAGCACAAGTACTTGTGAAGCAGGTTGTGAGGCTGAACCATGGGCTCTAACCACGTAAGCAGAGGAAGAGGAGCTAACGAATAGCAGAGAACAACTGGGGCTTCTGGAACGAAGGCTGTGTCAAGCATAGGGGTGTGTAACCAGGGGGAAGGAGCCAGGTCAGGAGAGTAAAGAACAGGATGCCAGAGCTTAGACTCTAGAGATCCGACTGTTGGTGAGAGCAGGTTCTCTGGGGTAGAGATGCTGTGAGAGTCATGGTGTTGGGTGATCGTAGGAGTGGACACTCTTAAGAACGATAGCAGGCCGTGTCGTTAGGAAGGCAGTGAGCTCTGGCTGACCAAAGCATATGGCAGTTCTAGGACAATAGCCAAAAAGCATGGTGTGGGTTAGCTGTGGAAATGAAGGTGTGTGTGACAGGGAAAGGACAGCCACGTGAACACTGCTGGGGACACTGGAGACAGCTGGAGACATCAGGGAGAGCGGAAGGCTCTGTCACAGCAGCTGCTGTTGAGATTAGAATGCAGGATGAGCCAGAGTCATCCTGTCTCTCTAGTCTGCAATAATGGTTTATCCAGCCCCACTAGAGGCCGAGTTGTAAGTGGCCTGCTGCAGTCGGGCTGGGAGCCTGAGGAAGGGTGGGCGGCTCCACTGGGCATACGTTCTCAGAGCCTTGAACCTGGAGAGGTGGCCATCACGCCTCATCCACAGTTGCCAAGTGTGCTTCCAAGAGGAGGGGCGGGTCTTGCTGTGTAGACTGTCAGGCCTCAGATGTGCAGCGATCCTGTTGCCACTGCCTCCTGAGAGTTGTGCTTACAGATGTGCACCACCGTGTCTCATAAAATCTTGCACGAGAGGTTTTGTGTGGCGTGGCTGTTTCAGTACTCAGAAGTGGACTTTTTGGGTGGTGGAATGTCTTGAGACCTCTCCTTCATTCCCTACATTGTTTCTTAGTGGGTTTAACTATTTTCCTACTTGGGGTCTTTCTAGAAATTCTGGAGGCTACTTTTCAGTCACAGTTACTGGGATATTGTTGCAGTTAGTTTATTCGGAGGTGGCCTTCATGCTTCTCACAGTACGGAAATAGCCCCACAGACCACTCCAGTAGACAAAATGTCGTGTGAATTATTGCGTTCTGTGATTCTCTGTGAGCTCTTTTTTGCTGTGTGTGTGTCTAGTTTTGAGACAGGTGCCTTTTCCAGGAATGCAGCTAGTATGTAAAGTGCTGTTAGTATACAGGTTTGGGATTTGCTCATAACCTCTGCAGGCATTATCATCACTTCATTGTAGTACTTCTGGGTAAGGTCTCAAGATCATGTTCACTTCTTTTGGTTTTCATCCTTGAAGTACAGAACTGTTCAGTAGGTTTAAAATGTCACAGCTTTAAATCACAAAGAGGATTATTGGTTGTAGAGTGCTTTAATGTTGGTTTTTTACAGGTCTGGTTGTATTTATGATTTAGTGTGACATAGTGTGTTCAGAAGCACTGCTCACTGGACAAGAAAGTCCATTCAGATAAATTGTTTTCCTGCTGTGCTCAGTGTCCCCTGGGGTGTCTCAGGTGCATAAGTGCATTATGAAAGAGTTACTAGTTGTCTGAAAGGTTGAGGAGAGAGGGGTTCTGTGCCTTAGACTAAGTATGTGGCTTGATGCATTAAATCTCAGAACCTCTGACTGGTGCCCTGCTTGTCACCTTCACTCTGCTCCTTTGCTGTAGCTGCCATCCTTTTCTGTTGGTGTGTGTTTGTCACTTTGTTTGCCATTA
Source organism: Rhombomys opimus (assembly GCA_010120015.1). Lineage (NCBI taxonomy): Eukaryota > Metazoa > Chordata > Mammalia > Rodentia > Muridae > Rhombomys > Rhombomys opimus. Next base: position 1,929,963 of record REGO01000061.1, read on the forward strand.
GAGAAAGAGCTTCCGAGAGAGGGAGGGCCTAAGGGAAGAAGCCCTTTAAACCTGTACTAGCAGTTTCTAGAACAGACGGCTCCCGGGTTTGGCAGCGTAAACCACTACTTTTTGAGACCGAGTGATGGAAATCTAGAAGTGATTTATCTTCTTGCTGCTGGCCTGGAGCTTTAGAGTAGCTGTCCTTTCAACATGGCACCTCGCTTCCCCCAAAATGAAAGTGTTGGAGAACAGCCATACTCTTAGGATCTGATTTCAGAATATATCTACTGTTACTGTGCTCGTGGTCATGGAGCTACCTAGGCAGAAAGTACCTAGGCTGGGACCGAGACACATCACTGGGGGCTTCACAAACTTCCATCTGCAGATTATTCTGATGAGCCCCCGCCCAAAGCGCCCAAGCCTCACCCCACTGCAGCGTGAGTACAGTCGGTGCCAGTACGGCGGACAGTTGCCGGATAGAGCTCCCGGCTTCAGTTTCGTGAGCATAACTCTTGACCTAGAGAGCTGGAAATAAAGAAGTCGACTGTTACCTGCCTCCTGCAACATGTACTGGTGAGCCACATGTTCAGCCAAGTCCCATGGCTTGCTTTCTGCCAACATTTGGGCTTCTAAGGGTCTCTGATTCCCACTATCTCTTGTCTCTTGCAGTTCAAAAGACCAGTGTTTCTACATGTATGATACTTTTTTAGAGTCTTCTTCAAATTATATTGAGTTTTACTAGTTGAAACCATTTGTATAGATTACTTGTTTGGTTTGACTTGAGAAGGTGTCTGTTAGCGCAGGCTCACCGTGACCTGGCTGTGGTCTGGGATGGCCTTGAATTCCTGTCCGTGCTTCTGTCAGCCAAGCGATGGTGCAGAGGTGTGCGCCGTCGGCACCTAATGCCTGCCTTCCGAGAGTAAGCTTCTGCAACTTCCCTTTAGAGAGCTGCTGCCGCTCAACTCTTCCGATGCTGCTGAGCGCTGAGATTTTACACAACCAGGGGAGACCTGCCCCTGTGGCCTCAGCCCGCAGCTGTGGTGCCAGGGTATTGGGCCTAATCTCGACTGAGGCCCTGTCAAAGAAAGATGGAACTCAGTGTGCCATTTGGACCAGGGTTTTTGGCAGCACCTGAGGTGGTTTTTTGGTTTTGGTTTTGGTTTGTTGGGGGTGGGGGTGGAGCTTAGCATCCATTTCCAAATGTTTGCTCTATTTATAAGGAGGTGCTGCAGTTTTTTCAGAACCATCAGCCTGGTTCTTGTTTTAAGAGCCCATGATTTACATGTTCCTGTTTATTATTATGTATAACAGAAAAAAAAAATTCTAGCTTTGGTTCAGAAAGTCTCCCTAGTTCTAACCCCAGTTCACTAGGTAAATTTTCTACTTCTCCCATGTGTAAAGGCAAGAGAGTAAGATTTCTGCCCTTGCTTGAGGTGTATGCCCTTGTTTCGTGCCCACGTCTGCACAGCTTTATCAGTGGGCCAGTGCCAAAGCTATTCTGGGATTTAGTGGGCTTTGGGTTTTTTGGGTTTTTTTTTTTTTGGGGGGGAGGGGGGGTGTTTTGGTTGGTTTTTTTGTTTTGGTTGGTTTTGTTTTTACTTTTTAGACAAAGCTGACCTCACATCGATCCTCCTGCCTCTGCCTCCCAGAGTGCTAGGATCACAGGCGAGCAACAGCGCTTGGTATTTAGTTGTTTGTTAGGGCAGCAAGAATCATTTACTTTTATCTGTTTTATCTGTTACCATACAACTGCCCCAAATTTAGCAGCTTAAAACATCAAACATTTATAATCTCATCATTTGAGAGGGCTCGGGGGTCACTTTCCTGGCAGTTCTGACTCAGTTCACAAAAGTCCTTCAGGGTTGCCAACACTGATTATTTGCAGACTGCTCCCAGACTCCTGTTCTGGCCCTTCATCATCACCCAGGCCTCCACTGGCTACTTGTACAACTAACTCAGCATAGGACCCAGGAGAGAGACTTAAGAGCACACCAAAGCCGTCTTTGGCTACCTAATCCTGTAAGTGGCGTAGGGTCACTTTTGCTTTGCTACTCATATCAGACAGGATTTTGAACAACAAGAAGCAGTTGTGTCTCAGGTTAGTCTTGAAGGCTAGCCTCCACAGGCCCTCTACCCACTGGACAGTAATGTCCCCTTTCCCAGTCATCTCACTAAACCCTTTTTGCTCTCAGCTTAGGTGAAAACTATCTCACAGTTTTCTCTAAATGTCATAGCTCCTGAACACTAGAGAGCAAAGTCACATAAATAGTTGCTTACCTTTCTAAACCCTTTGATGGCAGAAAACATCAACTTTTAAAACTTAATATAAGGTAACAAATGTTTCTTGAACTAATGTTTAAATAGTTCTGGTAGCCAGTTATGGTGGTGCATGCCTTTAATCCCAGCACTTGGCAGGCAGAGGCAGGCAGAGGCCAGCCTGGTCTACAATGTGAGTTCTGGGTCAGCCGAAGGCTATAATACAGAGAAACTCTGTCTCAGAGGGGAGAAATAGTTCTGGGAAAACTTAGGCATATCTTAAATGACACTCAGCATTTGTGTTTTAGGAGTAAGACTAATTTAGAAGTAGAATTTAAGATACGGGTTAAATAGAAGACATTAGAAATTGCAGTGAACCGAAACAGTAAGCCCGAGAGTGTCATGAGCCTTGCTGACGTGTGCTCTGGGAAGTTCTGTGCTGAGTGTGTCAGCTTAATACTGTGGTATCTGTGAACAGTTTAAGCCTCTTGGGGCTTAAAATTCATTTGATAAATGAGACCGTGTGAGGAGACTTTTTAAGTTCCCATTAAGTTAAAGTTCCCAAAAAAGTTTGCAGCAGTTAGGTCGCCACTCAAGTGTAATGAAAATGAGCCGACTCAAAAGTTCCTGAAACGTCATCTTGTTTACCGTTTGAAGCAAAGAGAAGTAAAATAAATCATGTATTCTCAAATTTGATTCTTTGTCTTGACGTAAGACTTTTCTGCAGTAGTTTCTATCTCGGGTCAGAAAGTGAAGGTTGATGGCAGATTCTCCCTTCTCTCTGCAGTCCCATCTCCTGTGGCAGTGACATGCTCACCTCAGGGTTCCATAGAATGCTCTCCCTTTTGTGAAGTTTTCCTTGTAATATATTTGCAATAAAATAGAACAGTAGAATTTTTTTCTTCTGTGTACCAGGAAACATTAAAGAATCAAGTCCATAAATACATGTTTCTTGATGTGTTTTTCCTGTAGCTTGTTGTTGTTTGTAAACAGGCTCTGACTAGCCCAGGCTGGCTATGAAGTCTTTAGTCTCGGCCTCCTAAGTGCTAGAATTGCAGGCACATGGCATCATACCCAATTTTATTAAAGAATTGCTAGGCCTTATTAGAGATGTCTTGACATGAATTCTATCTCTCTCTTATCCAGCTAAATGGACTGGTGTTAGTTGCCCCTTTATGCAGTTTACATGCTCAGATGTGCTGAGTCCCTGGGAGAGGGAAGTCTGGACAGACGTTAAGAATTTCAATGGATAAGTGCAGCCGGCTGACAAATACTGAGAATGCCCTGAGTCTAAAGTAATTTTGTAAATGTTTTAATGTTAGAGCAAGTAAAAGTGCTTGCCACAAATGCCTGGTGGCCTGAGGGCAATCCCCAGAACCCATGCAAAATTGGAAGGAGACACTGGTCTTCACAGAATTGTCTTATGGCATCCACATGCACAACCATGCCACACACACACAACATACAAATTATACAAATACTTTTTTTTATTTTAATGATGTTGTTGGCATTGCTATGCTCCTTTCCTAGTTTAGGGGACTGTGTCTCATGCAGATTTAGTTCCTAGCTGAGCCTCCCAAAATTCCAGTTGCTCCTTCTTTGGTATTAATAAATCAGTTCTTTGAAGGTTGAACAAACAAAACTGTTTTTGAAGGGGTGTGTGGTGCTGTGCTGTCTAGTTTTATGTCAACTTGACACAAAGCTAGAGCTATCTGAAAGGAGGAACCTCAATTGAGAAAATGCCTCCATAATATCTAGCTAGCTGCAAAGCATTGTCTTAATGGCTGAGGGCCCAGACCACTGTACATGGGACCATCCTTGGACTGTGGTCCTGGGTTAAAGAAAAAAATCAGGCTGAACAAGTCCTAGGAGCAAGCCAGTGAGCAGCACCCTCATGCCTCTGCATCAGCTCCTGCCTCCAGGCTCCCGCCCTGTCTGAGGTCCTGTCCTGACTCCTCTGGTGAGGGGCTGTGAGGTGGAGACCCTTTCCTCCCCAGCTTGCTCTTGGTTCTGGTGTTTCCTCACAGTAGAAAGGCGGACTAGGACAGATGCTGTGGGCTCTGTGTCACCTGGTGTGTTGCTTTTCACTTCTTCTGGAGCCTTCAGTTCCCTTCAGCAGCAAGATCAGCACTTGTTTATTCCCATTCTCCTCTCCCCTATGAAAACTTACTGATCTTGTAGGATCCTTCGGGTCCCAGCGAGGTCACTTCCTTAGTTGTCTGTTGTGAGAAGTCGTAGCAATCGCTGCTGAAGCTTCTGTTTTATGAAGTTGGTTGATAGTCTTTTACAGAAGGGTTCTGAGCCCCAAGCACCATTAGCATTGGCTTTTAACGTCTGTGGCTAGGTTGGTTAATTTATTTGCACACTTCTAGCCAGTCTACCCAAAGGCACTTTAGAAGTATGGCAAGACAGTGGTTTTACCATGGGATTGCTATGAGGGGGCAAGTTTCTTAACCATTAGGCTGCATCGCCACACGCTTGTCACTCACAATAGAGGCCCATGGCTGTGGCTCTGACTTCAGTCATAGGGAGAGGGAAGGCCAAGCTGGAAGAGGAGAACCTTTCCCCATCCTGCTCCCTTTGCAACAGTTCTATAAATCACTGCATTGCCTTGGTTGACTTGGCATCTGTTCTTTGTAACCTCACTCTGGGGTGCAGGCTAGCAGAGTGGCCTCAATCCCAAATGTGACCTTAGTGAAAGGAGCAGCTTGGCAAGATGAGTGTAAGGTCAGCTGTTAAATGCTCTGGTCGTAGAGCAGCCAATAATTAAGTCTTAAAGAGCGTAAATATTTGGGAGATAGCACTACTAACAGACCTTCGCCTTTGACTAATCCAAGATTTAGCTCCCTTTTGGAGAAGGAACTTCTCTACACCATATAACTTACCTGAACGTCCCAGTTATGTCCACATCAGACACGGAGTCTGGATTTCCAGACGACAGACGTATTCTTTCTGTAGGTTGCCAAGGTCTGGATGTGGTGCCTCTTGCTCTGGGTAAGAATGGAAACTGTTACCTTCCTCTCCTCTTCTCCCTCTCTCCCTGAGAGGTCAGTTGGGATGACAGAAGCAGGACAATAAACACTCCACATGAGGAGAGGGAGTGCTGCACAAATCCACAGGCCGTGCGTGTTCTTCGGGCTCCAGCCCACCCGTGCTGGGAGGCACCTGCTCTGTACCTGCTATGCCCTTCGTGTTGACCTGGAGAGGTTCCCCTTTGCTTTCGTTTTTCTCAGCCTGGGCTGACGATGCTCTAGCTTAGAGAACTCCTCCTTAGGCCAGGCAGAGACAGCAGGCCTCTTGACGTCTGTTCACTTATTTGTTGGCACTTCAGCTTTGTGCTTCCCTGCCTCATGGTTGACTTCCACTGTGTTTCCTTCTGCTAAGTGTGCCAGCCAGTGTTCTTGTCCAGATGTGTCTTCTAAAAACTGTTCCCGATGGCTTTGTTTATCTGCCATTATACCTCTCCTGTGTGTGTGCACGCACACACATGTGTATGCCTGTGTCTGCCTGTCTGTCTGTCTTCCTTTTTGTGTAATGGCAAACAGAACAACCAATACACTTGTTTTTTTTTCACTTTTCTTTAAATTCCCTGCATCTGCAGGTTTAGTTAAAGTACAGTTTTGGTCTTTTCAAGTTGTTATAAGTGATTTTTTGTTTGTTTGTTTTTTGTTTTGTTTTGTTTCCTTTTTTATTCGAGACAGGGTTTCTCTGTGTAGCCTTGGCTGTCCTGGACTCGCTTTGTAGATCAAACTCAAAAAGATTTGCCTGTCTCTGCCTCCCTTTGCCTGGCTGTTATAAGCAATTTTCACCATGTTATGAATTGTCGTTTTCTCACTTCCTGACTTTCAAGTCCATGGCGTCTATTTTGGTTTTAATCGTTGCTTCAGATTTTGTTTTCAGCACCCCGCCCACCCCATTTGTTTGTTAGGACAGGCGTAGGTCAGCCCTGGGGTGTCTGATAACTGCCCCGACATCCCAGGCTACAATAATATCAGAAGGGCACCTTTGCTCTTGTCCCATTTTGGATCACCACAGCTGAGCCGGGACCCAGGCTGCTGCAGTAATGGTTATTTCAAGTGTGGTCACGCTGGAAAGAGTGCTTTATAAAGTCTGTTCCAGACAGGGGGTCGCTTTGACTGAGAATTCCTGAGAAAGTTTGGTCCTCCTAGAAGGGGCTGGGCTGTCCCTGTTTTACTGGCTGGACAAGATAAAATGTATCTGACAGTGCCTTGCATTTGGGGCAGTCTGCTGACTGTCCTCCTGTGTTCAGAGAACCTTTTGTTTATCTTATTTTGAGACAGGGTCTCTCTGTGTGTCCTTATCTGTTCTGGAAGTTCTGTGTCAACCAGGGTGACTTCGAACTCACTGAGGTTTAACAGTGTACACCACCACGCCCAGCTCAGCGAACCTTTGTGAACAGATTGGAGGTGTATCTTTTTTTGTTTTGTTTTGGTTTGGTTTTCAACACAGGGTTCCTCTGAGGAGCCTTAGCTGTTCTGGAGCTTGCTTTGTAGAGCAGGCTGGCCTTGAGCTAGAACTAGGATTTGCCTGCCTCTGCCTCTCAAGTGCTGGGACTAAAGGCATGTGCCCCATGCCTGGCACTAGAGGTGTCTCTTAAGATGGCTGTGTTTTATAGCTCTTCACAGTTAGTAATCTAGCCTTCCTTCTGTTGAAAAGACAGTTTGCATTCTGGCCATGGTTTGATTAGGTTTTAAAATAGAGAATACCATTTTCTTGCTTAGAAGCTGTTTTGTGATTAAAATTTATAGACTGAACAAACTCCCTAATTGAACAGATGTTTTAACACCACCCCTCTGCCAGCATTTATTATTGATGTGTTAACTTACCATTTATATAGACTTTAAGAAGTAAAAAAAAAAAAAAACTGATTGGCACTGTCTGTTACAGTTTGTGTCTCTGGAATGAGATTGTGGCTACTTTTCTGTTGTTTTAAAAAGTAGAACTAGCCTATCATTCTCAACAAATTTAATGAAATTTCTAGGTTCCAAAATTTAGCATGGTTGACTCAACATCTTTGAAAGAAGAGGTCTGTCTTAAATGCTATCTGAGCTGTATTTACTTTCTATACGAACCAGAGACTTTTACAAGAAGAAATATGTTGTCTGTGCATAGAGGTGATGTAATGAGTTAGGTCAGGCCTGGGGTCGCTGCAGTTATGTTGAAGTGTAAAATTCTTAAAAAAAAAAATGTTTTCCCTTCCTCCCCATATTAAGGTTGTTAATTCATTTTTGTCTGTTTTCATGGAAAGAGTTGACTCGATTTATTTCAGGTTGCATACAAAGTTAGAAAGTTTTCACCTCCGTTGTGTGTGATGTAAGCAGTGTTTGAAATTAATTGCAGTTGTGATTTTGATTGGTAGCCATGAGAACAAAATTCCATGTGACTTTTTCCTTTTGTGTTCCAAAGTGTGTAGAGGCCTCACTGTTTGAGAAGAACCAGAGTCTGTGTGCTTTTCGCTGTGTGTAGCATTCTTAGTGTGTCAGTGGATCTGATGCTCGTCAGAGGTAACAGTGGGCCAGTAAAAATTAAGTGGGAACAGTGAACGAGAATATGAGTCTTTCCTCAAAAATGTAGATGTTGCTGAGTTTTGTTTTATTGTTTGTTTGGGAAGGTTTTGTATATTTTATTACTGTAGTACTGGGGATTGAGCCTAAGGCCTTGTGTGCTATATTTATAGTTACAGCAAGCATTTCTACACCCTCCTGGTGTGGGCAGGTGACATAAGCTTCCTGAGCAGTGCCTTCTGTAAAGTGGCTGTGCATGGTACCAGCCCTGGAAGCAACGATGGAGTATGTGGTGTGTCCTCTCAAGACATACCCTGTAAGCTGTGTTTTGCTCTTCTGTCATTTCTCCGAGTAATAGGAGGTCTTGCTGTTACTGACCACTGCATGTCAACATTTACACGGGTGTGTGTCAAAGGTCTGGAAATTGCTTGTGAAGGATTGGACAGTGGAAAGCCTTGGCGGGCTTTCCACTCTTCAGGAATTGCTCGGCTCTGCTGTGGGGCAAAAGCAGCCATAGGCAGTCCTCAGTGACCCACCAAGGCTGAGGCTGTGCTCCAGGGGTGTGTGCAAACCCCAGGTGTGGTTTGCCAGCCTGTTATCTTTTTCCATAGAATGTGGGCCAACCTTGGAGTATCTACAGTCAAAATAGAGCCCCCCCCCCTTAAAAGGTAAAAATAAAGAGGTGGATTTCATAGAAAATTGCTCATTTTAAATTTAGCAGTGCGTGGAACTGTAAGTTTCCCAAAATAGGTGATTCTGTTGTGGAAGAGAATGATTTTATCATATCACAGCTTAGCATTATAGTTGTTTTGAAGCTTATACATTTACTCCTGTGAATTGGGCCTCATGAAACACTAACAGTGGTCACATAAATAAGGAAGACATAGGAAGTGCTTACAGGCTGGGCGTCATGGGCAGAATGTGGCACCTGTGAGAACTCTCCATCCTTCCTCCCAGACTGCATTTGCTGAGATTGTTGGTGTGCAGGGTCCTGCCTGGACAGTGCCTCAGAACTAACTAGTCAGAGACCGTGTTGAGGTTAGAATCACCCCCTCCAGAACTCCAGGTAGTCACTTATTCTAGGTGGTCAGTGCAACAAGTGTATTCCATGACTAAGCAACTTATCTTGTCAACCCTGTTTAAAACTGCCTCCTGTCTTTGTGCTCTAGTGCTGTCTGCCCTTGTAAGCTGTGTAGCTGTGTGACACAAAGCCCAGTGGAGAGGAGAGAGAGAGCCATTCCTACTATGAGTCTGCTTGGCTTCTTTGTTTCGGTTTTGGTTTTTTGCTCTTTTAACAATGACTGTTGTAAGAAGAGGACTGGTGCAGAGGCTGAGGAGATAGCTCAGCAGTATAGTGGCTGGAGGGCTACCTTCAGCGAGCCCACATGCAAAGGGAAGGGCCACCAGGGTGTGAGTGCTTGTAGCCCAGCTAAGGAGGTGGGGAGGGAGACCTGGGGCTTACAGCCCACATTTTAACACAGCGCTGAGAGTGCAGAGGCAAGAGGATCCCAGAGCTTGCCAGCCAGCCAGTGTAGCCACGCCTATAGGATCCATGTTCAGTGAGAAGCCTTGTCTCACAAGAACAAGGTAGGAATAATATGGAAACCTGCCACAGGAGCTCATGTGGGCACACATGCTTGCACATACATGTGTGTACCACGCAAGGAATACTACAGAGAACTCTACCGTGAACCCAGATGTAACTGCTTTACATTTGCTCCATTTGCGCTCTTGTTTTCTCTGCTACCCTCTTTCCTTGAGCCTTCCCCTTTATCTTGACAGACCATTTATTACATCCTGGCTCTTTACTCTTAAGTATTTCTGTCCTTTGTTTGGTTTTGTTTTTTTGTTTTTTGAGGGGAGGTTTAGCATTGGCTGTGTGTGTGTGTGTGTGTGTGTGTGTCCCTCTCAGAGGCAGGATCTCATCTGGCAAGGGCTAGCCTTGAACTTCTGGTCTTCCTGTTCCACATCCCAAGTGCAGGTGTCGCACAGTTCTGGCCTGCACCTGCCTTGCTGTGCCTCGTGTGGCGTAGGCAGTTTGGGGGCATCAGTTCATTATCGGGAGGTCTTCTGATTTCGCCTCACTGAGGTGAATATGATGCTAGACTAGTTAGTATTGCCCTGGCTGGCCTCAAACTTCTCTCTCCAATGCTCTGTCAGGGGGTTAAAATTACCTCTGCCTGTTTCTCTGTAATAGTGCTGCATGAAAATGGTGGCAGACCTCCAAAAAACAGGTGCGGTGTAAACTGGAGGGGTGTGAGCAGCTTAAAGACAGGGAGTCTTAAAGACATCTGGCCTTGCTAGAACTCGTGTGCGATGCTGACCAGATCTGGGTGGGAAGCGCTGGACTGGGCTGGAAGGGCCGGTAAGATACACACCCCAAGCAGCAGAGGCACGGACACATTTCTTGCTGTCCCAGAAAAACCACTGCACAACAGGAGGGCACAGTGTGTCTGCTGGCTCACAGCTCTACCTTTGAGGTGGGAAATACTGAACAGCTTCTGGACAGAGCGGACAAGGAACCTCTAAGAGTTGGGCCGATTTGGAGCTGTGGGATGGATGTGGGGAGGAGTGACATCTGACAGTGGCCTCAGGCCTGCCTAAGTGAGGCAGGATCATGGGATAAAGTCAAGAGAGAACGGAGGGCGAGTGTACATGGCCAGACAGAGGTTGGTCTGGTCCTCTTTGGAAATGTGAGCAGAAATCAAAATGTAGGCTCGCCACCAGCATAGAGTTGGGGACAGTTTCTAACCAGAAAAGGAAGGAAAGTGGCTTTGAACTTGTTCTGATTAGATCATGACTTTCCGAAAAGTAAGTTTGACTCTTGTCCTCCTGCTGCTGAGCTTCACCCTGAGCTGCAGGACTTGAAGCACGAAGTGTGAACAGCCCACGGCTAAGGGGGAAAGGGGTGAGATGAAGCTTGCTTTGCTTTTGAACATGTTAGGAACTTCAGCCCTGGTTGTTGTGTAAAAGAAACCATCTGCAGTTAAGTCAAAAGACAAGATGTTTTGGGAAGAAGGACAACAAAAGCCAGTGCAGTGAGAAAGCAGTGACTGAAGATGGCTGTGTTGGTGGGCTCGGATGGATGTTCCAGCAGCTTAGCCTGTAAGGTAGGGGAGTTGCTGGCCACAGACCGCACAGTGTTGATAAGAGGCGAGATGGCTACCAGGAGGTGCTCTTGCTGAGCTGTTCATTCTGGCCAAACTTCCTGTTGGTCGAATGAGAACTGCTTCTCCATTGGGGTAGGAGCTAGAGACTTCAGCAATGCTGTAAAACATCCTTCCTTGGCCACAGACTCGCAGGCCACCAAAACATGCCTGGTGCCCACTGTTAGTGCTACAGCAGCAAATACTTCATAATTTAAAGGAAGAAAACTGCTTTTATAATTTTAAAATCTAGAAATAGAATTTCAGAACTATATTTTGAGTATAGTGGAAAATCTTAACTTCTGTTTATTTCTTTTGGAAAAATTTAAATGTTAAATTGCTTTATCATGTCATGCAACACCATCCTTCAATAATTTAAACCATTCCCTTGAGCATTTGAATTTTCAAAGCAAAATATGTTTTTGTTTGTTTTTATGAAATTATCTTAGTTTTTTATGAAGTCTGTTTGAAACCAGAGTAATCTGTGGACCTTAAATAACTAGTGCAATTTTAAATGTTTACTGAGTGTTTATAGTGTGCTAGGTCTGATTCTCTGCCTAGAGCCAGACAAAGCAGAAAACACCCCTACATTCATGGCCCCCATACTCTGCTGGAGGAGACCAACAGCAAATGCATTGCAGTCTCTAAGGCCCCGGGGGTGGGGGGTGTCCTTCTGTTTTGTTTTGTGGTCCTAGAGAATTGTGTTTGTTAGGCATGTGTTCCACGCTGAGCTACATCCCAGTTGTTTAAAAGGAGAATTTATGAAGATTTTCAAGCACTGAGTGAGCTGAAGGCGTTCCCGGCAACTGCCCGTTCATGATGTCTCGCTGGCCATTTTGTTTTGCTTGCTTGTCGTCCATCTCTCCTTCTCTGGGCACCCATCCACCTTATCTGTTTGGAAGTCTTAGGAATCCTGTTCAGGGCTCACAAATGCCAGGTAGGAAAGTATTTGTTTATGCCTCATAGTTTTTACCTGTGCGCCTTCTCTGAGATCAAGTGTGACAAACTGTATGTAACGTGGCCTGTAAGTTTGAGTTCTAGAACTTTCTATACATAAAAAAGAGAGATAAAACTATAGCAGAAGTTCGTAAGATTATTCCACAAGACTCATTTCTTTAATGTAAAAAAGGAAGCAGCCCTTCAGAGCTGAGCAAAGCAACAGTTAAGGGAGCTTTCCAATAACTTGTAAAGAAAATAATAAATATGAGATGACTGAAGTTTTGTGGTGTGTGTGCGTTTGAAGAGATAGTGAGCCAGGTGACAGCATGTGTTTGAAACTAGTACTTAGAAGGCTGAGGCAGGAGCAGAGCCTCTGAGTTTGAGGTCATCCAGGGCTACATGGTGAGACGCTGTCTCCGATCAGAAGGGCCGGGGTCCTGAGTCGCATTGCCCTAGGGAATGTTGATAGATGTGGAGAGCGCTTGAACACATTGCAGTTGTCTGTAGTTGCTGTCCCAGGTCCAAAAAATATCTGTGCATAGCACAAGGTGAGGATTTGTTTTGAATCGTTCAAGGAGAAAGTTTGTGCATTCACAGTGTTCCCACGTTTCCCGTCTGCCATCAGTTTGTATTGTAAAATGATCGTGAACTTGACTTGTACAGTGAAGCCTAGAGTGTCTATTGAAGCGAATAGTGTCCATGTAGAGTGTTCTCCAGCATATATCAAGTGACCCAAAGCATGTCGTTAGACTCTGTTGTGTAGAAAGTGTCTGGGAGAGTATGTGCATTCCTAATGAGCTTCTTCATGAAGCTAGAATGCTTTTCACGTGGGCATTTGTGTGTGAGAGACAGCTTTCTGGTAAGCTCTGGTAAATAACTAAACCAAAGCGTATTTTGCACACCTGTTACACTAAGACTTTCAGCCTCGCATTTATCTTACTTACATTCTAACCAATTCTGTAAAGGCACTGTCGTGTGCTCCCGCTCCCCCTCCCCCACCCCTCAGCCCCAACTGCCTGGAAGACTTGCCAGGAATCACAAACTGTTGAATGTTGGAGTTGGCTCTAATCCAAGCAGCCTGAGTCCAGGGCATGAGCTTCCATCCCCATTCTTACTCTATGTCCAGAAAGGACTTTGGAAATTCAGAGTACTTGGAACAAAGGATTGGGCTTTTGAGTGTGTTCTTTATGAGGAAGATAATAATTCCTGCCTGTCGGTGGAAGGATCTTTATAGTTCACGTGAAGGAGGCTTTAAGTTCATAGAGCCATGTGAACAGGATATTTGAACCATAAAATGTTTCTTACGCATAGTCTGCTCTTTATATGTGGTAAGCTGAGCTCTGGTTTCCATCCTGGTTTCTGAAGTAGTGCCAGTCACAGGCAGAAATAGTTCGTAGTCCTGTAATCCAGAAGACACCTGCAGCCATGCCTCTGTCCAGCGCTTGAAGACTTGGAGGGAGAGTAAGTACTTCAGGCTCACTCTGTCTTTTCTGCCAGCCAAGCAGTTTTCACAGGAGTTTCTGCTCCAGTCGCTCCAGATGAAAATCTCTGGCCTACACTGTGTGTGGCGCTCTCAGTAGGTGGGGCTGGGTGTAAATGGAGAAGTGGGTGCTGGTGTCTGTGGAGCACTAGGGGTTAGTGGTGTGGTGCTGTCTGTCACAGCCTCTGATGCTGCAGTTGACAGCCATAACTAAGCAGTGGGTCCGTGGAGTCCTTGTGTGTAAGGTGGAAGAATTGGACTCAGGCTTACATCCGTAAATAATGGTATTCGTGGCACTGTGCAGGCTCCTCCTCCACCCTCCTCAGTTAGTCTGAGCTAGAAGGACCAAGTGCTCCAAATCTGTGGTGAAAGCATGCTTTGGGGGCTCTGAGGTAGCTCCCCAGGTGCACAGGCAGGCTTCCAGCTGTGCCGTTAGGAGTGGAGAGGTGACGTGGAGAAGGACAGCGCAGAGCCGTGGGACACTGTCCCCAATCACAGATAAAGTCAACATCTGGGACTGCAGTCCTGCCTCCCTTCACCTTCCAAAGTGTCACCAAGCAGATGGCGTCCTGCTGGGCCATTCTAACCTGAGCTTTAGATTCCACTCAGTGCAGTGTAGGGAGCCCTTGCGGTCCCTTCAGCACTTTGTCACCCACGCGATACTTTCCTGGAGCCTGGAGCAGAGCTGTCTGGGGGCCAGAAGAAGCTGTCTTCTTCAGGACTGGGCTCCTGCAGTCTGCTGTCCTCAGCCTGAGAGGAAGCTTTGTCCTGGATCTACAGAGGCGATGGCACTTTGCCAAAGATTTACTGACTTTCCTAGAATCTCTTCTCTTTTGGAAACCTGATGCTGGTGGCACATGATTGGTGGCACAGCTGCTGTGGGCGTGACTGTGTGTGAGAACCAGTCAGGTCTGTCTCCCGGGTGAAGCACGTTGCTGGCTGTCAGTTCCAGAGTGTGTGGGTTCTAACACAGCAGTATGGCGCTTCTCTAGGACTGCCTGTGTTGGTGACTTACGTGCATGTGTAAGTGCCTCAACCAGCACAGTCTCGTTCACATTAGTATTATACTCTACATGTAGGTTGCAAAAGACCGTCGAGATTCTCACTGAAGTGTAACTGCCTTTGCTCTGTGTGCCTCCCTCGGCTGTCACCTTAACAGTGGCATGTAGAATAAAAGCCAGAAGCATAGTTATCCCTGCCCCGGTTTGCCAGTTCTGTGTTAATCTCATGCCCCCTAGCCCAGAATGGCTTACTGGTAAAACATAGTTGGTTAGTTGCATTCCAGAGTGTCACTCAGTGCCTAAAAGAAAACACTAAAGTTGCTGCGATCGCTTAATGCAGAAGTTCTTACACTAAGCAAGTCTTGGTTCTCTTCACTTGAAAGTTAGTGCATAACCAATCAGACATGTGAATGCTGGCATTGTGCAACCCGGCCACGGGAGGTGGGCTGAATGCTTCTCCTCATTCTCATCCGCTCCATTTCCCCAGTCCTCCTGTGGCAACATGGCATTGGCATTTTGATGGTGATTTTCTTCTAGTTGATTCCTATCCTGTATATTTCTAAATGTGAACAAATAAAAATTAAATTAAAAAAATGACTGTCTTCAGGTGTCATCTGCAAACTAAGCTTTTACGCTGTTAGTTGGATTCTCGTCTCTGGCAAACATTACCTTTTGAGGAAACGACATCTCTGCTTAAAGTGTTCTTACATATTCTTTGGTCCTGACCCTCAGAGGCAGAATCAGATAGATCTTTGGGAATTTGAGCCCACCTTGGTCTACATAATGAGCCCCTGTGTCAAAAAAATGTTAGGCCGGCTGTGCTGTTGGGTCTCCCAAAATTCCTTCATTTGAACAAGTGAGCAGAAACTTCTGTACGACTGGACATTCTGATGACTGCATCCTAAGCTTACACTTTGTGCTTTCGTGTTTTTAGGAGCACCATCTCCAGCGGGCTATCTCTGCACAGCAGGTGTACGGCGAGAAGCGGGATAATATGGTGATTCCGGTCCCCGAGGCGGAGAGTAACATCGCTTACTATGAGTCCGTGTACCCTGGGGAGTTCCGGATGCCAAAGCAGCTCATCCACCTGCAGGGTGAGTGCTCTGTGGGTGCTCCCTCTTCCGGGGCAACTTGCCACCATGGCCTGAGTTAGCAGGGCCTGTCTTCTACTTCAGCATGGTGTTTGCGAGTCTTGCTGAGTATGCCACAAAGCCCTGTGTTACATAAACTAGGCACAGCAGTACACACCTGTCACTCTAACATATGCAGTCTAATGTATAGAAGGATCAAGAATTCCAGTCATCCTCAGCTGCACTGTGTGTCTGAGGTCATCGTGGATCCTGTGTCGAAAAAAAAAATGGTATTTGAGATATGTGCCTTCTAAACAGATGGCATTTGTCTGAACAGTTCTGCAGTTCCACCATAGGCCCATTCAGACAAGTAGGATCTTAATAGGCCTCACAGTGGAAACACATGTCACTCTGTTTGGAATAGTCATGTCACCAGCCTCAAGAACGTGACTTTTGAGTCAGGAGTCGGCTTTTCCTGGGAAGGGTACGTGAGGCTTTCTCTGTCACAAATACCTTTATCTTTGATGTGTTGTGGTGTGAAGGCAGCTCCATTTTACTGGTGATAACAGATAACAAGCCCGAGCTCTTTCATGTAGTTAGCCAGCCTCGGACCTGTGCTACAAGCTGCTAGTGTTTTGAGTGTCAGTGTTCTGTTTTGAAATCGAGTCACTTTACTTGATGGTGAACTAGAAATGATTGCTCAAAAGACCCACTTGGTGGTGATGAACTGAGAGCTTGCAGGTTTGCGATGGGGCGTCCTGCATTATTTCCGTGACTTTCCTTACCTAGCCCCAGGTTGTTGGCAACTTTTAAAAACAAACAGTTGGAAAGGTAAGCCAACCATTAACCAGGTAGTGACTCCAGAACCAAATAAGCCAATTTCTCAGTAAGTGTCATACAAGAGGAGTGAAGAAGTCGGGTTTAGATTGTGCTGACTAACATCTGAAGAATGTTCATTAGAAAAGCCCTCTTGCTAAGAAAGGGTGTTACAACACCTGAAGAGATGAATGGCTCAGAAGTCAAGCTGTTCGCCATCTTGGCCAAGTAGTCACCCACAGTATATATGTGCCACATGCATTGGTCACTAACCCTTTGGAGGACGTTTGGGTAGCTTCTGGATTGAGGCTGGTACAAATAGGTCCACCGAAACATTGGTGTACACGTTAAATCTCTCTGGGTTCAGTATTCAGGTTGGCTAGTGTCTGAGTCATCCATTTGTAGTTGGGACGACAAGTGCCATGCTGTTTCTAGATGAGCTGAGCATTTTAACGTCATCACTGCCGATGTGCAGGCTCTAGTTCCCTACTCTGCAACATATGGGTCAGTAGTTCTGCGTTGGAGTTACTGTAAGAGCTCTATGTATTACCTCATCTTACTTTGCACTTCCCAGAGAGACAAGCAATCATTTTGTGCTTTATTTGCCTTTTTTTTTTTTTTTTTTTCAGGGACTAATCACATATCTTTTACCCATTTTCTAATGGATTGTTTTACTGTTGACTCCTGGTAGGCAATAAAAACATTTTCTAGGCTTAAGAACATATGAGGCACATAGTGTGAGTATTTCCTCCCACTTTGTCATGTGTTTTCCACACAGAAGTTCCTAGTTTGGATTAGGTCCAAGTTCCCAATGCTCCTACATAGCTTCTGCTCTGAGACGCCTTAATCTGAACCTGGCCTTCAGATCAGTTTCTGCTCTGATCCAGGACTGCCCAGTCCTGGAAACTGGGCAGTTTTACATGTAAGTCTGTGACCCACCCATTTTGAGTTAATTTTTATAGGAATCATGAAGTTGAGGTTTAAAAAAAGTTTGGTTTTTTTTGTTTGTTTGTTTTTGTTTTTGTTTTTCTTTGTATGCCAGTCTGTCTGGCACCATTATTACAAATGATCTCTCCAGTTGAGTTACTTTTTACTCAATGTTCAAAAATTAATTGAGCATATTCTGTGGGGCTTCTGTGTTTATGGAAGGGTCTCACTTTTTTCTTTCTTTTTATTTTTCTTTTTGGTTTTTCGAGACAGAGTTTCTCTGGTTTTTGGCTGTCCTGGACTCCTTTTGTAGACGAGGCTGACCTCAAACTCACAGAGATCCTCCTGCCTCTGCCTCCCCAAGTGCTGGGATTACAGGAATGTGCCACCAAGCCCAGCTAAATAATTTATTATTTTTATTTTATTTGCATTGGTGTTTTGCCAACATGTGTCTGTGTGAAGGTGTTAGATCCCCTGGAACTGGAGTTACAGACAGTTGTGAGCTGCCATGTGGATGCTGGGAATTGGACTTGGGTCCTCAGGAAGAACAGCCAGTGCTCTTTACTCCTGAGCCACCCCTCGAGCCTCGTGGTCTCACATTGAGGCCAAGTGTGGCCTCCTAGTTGGCCTCGTTTGTGCGGGGATTACAAGCATGTACCACATTGCCCTGTTGGGTCTGTTCTCCATTCTGTCCCGTTGACTTTATATTTCTCTCAGTACAGCACCACTGCCTTGGTTATTATGGCTAACTATAATCCTTAACGTCTCGGTTAAGTCTGAGAATAAGTCCTGAGTGGTAAGAAACAGGCTGAGCAAAACACAGGGGTCAGCCAGGAGCAGCCTGCCTTCTGACAGCCGCAGCCCTAGCTGCTCAGGGTCCACCACCCATGTTGGTCAGTAATCAAGAAAATGCCCCACAAAGCTGCCATCTGGCCAGTACAGTGAAAGCTTTTCTCAATTAAGGTTTCTTTTCCCATAAAGTATAACTTGTGTTAGGTGGACAAAACTCTAGCCAACACAACCTGCTAATGTAGTAGGTTAAACTGGTTGATTTTCAAATACTCAGCTGGCCTTCCACCCTCACCACACTTCAGTTGGCTGTGATGGATGGTGTCTTCCAGCACATTGTTGGGTGGGGTGTTTGCTGTAGGACTTGGCGTCTGTGTTCCTGAGAAGTATAAGTAACATCTTGTTACTCATCATCTTTCTAACCGATTTAGGTATCATTAGTATAAGTGTGAAAAAACACTGGGGAATGTTGCGTCTTTTTGTGTTTTGTGGGAGAGACTGAATAACATTTATAATTAATTCTTAAAACAGTTATTAATAGTTTTAGTGGACTATGATAAATGAAGAAAATGTAATTGTTTAGTGTATTAGTCAGGATTGTGTGTGTGTGCACACCATCTGTCAATTCTTCTGTATATATACATACATGCATATATATATATACATATATATACATACATATATACATGTATGTATATATATATAAGGAACTTTGTAGAGTGGCTCACAGGCTATGGCTCAGCAGGAAAGTTTAAGCATCAAATAGTTGTTCAGTCCATCAGATGGGTGTCTCAGCCGGGCTTCCTGCCGAAATCCTGAAGACATGGGCTCTAATGCCAGTGGGGGATGGACTCAGCAAGAGTTGAGGTCAAGTGGGCCAAAAAAGGACTTCCTTCTTCCATGTCCTTCATCTAAGCAGAAGGTGCCCAGATTAAAAGTGGATCTTTGCTTTAGGTGATTTTTATTAAGAAAAATCAGTCACAGCTGTCCCCGGCTGCTTTGGTTTTGGTTAATTCCAGATGTAGTCAAAGTTGGCAACCAAAAACAGCCGTCACATACAGTGTAATTTTTCCAGATGGAAAATGAACCGTTGACTCTGGTAGCCAGCTTCATAACTTGTTTGTGAAGAACACATTGCCTTGAATTCTTAGGCACCCTCTTAGTACTTATGCATACATGCACACATGATGTGTATGTGATTCTTTAGGAACTGTGAGCGTGTGTGTGCCTGTGTGCACGCCCCCTGGGTGAAAGTGCTTGCTGTACAAGCCATGTAAGCCTGACAGCCTGGGTTGGGTGACTGCGCTCCCTCAGGGGAAGAGAGAGAAGACTTCTGAGAAACGGTCCTTACACGCACTGCCCATGGCACAGACTGCACACATGAACGTAAGCATACATAGGGCAGCTTTAGAGGAAGCGCCTGCAGCTACCCTAGTCATTGGAATCTTTCTGTTCTCGTTTTGTCATACAAGCTTACATGACACTGTTCTCCTGTAAATGTGTTTTAAGCATATTAAGCCTCATCCTGGTTTCGCCTACTTTGGTCCCCTTTGTTCCCTAGACAGTCTTGCTTTTGCTTTCGTGTCATGTGTAAATCCCTGATTTTATGTATCTGTAAAGCTTAGGACCCACAAATGAGAACAAACATGCAACATTTGCCTATCTGAGCTGACTGAATTTGCTTAAAACGATCGTCTGCAGTCACGTCCACTTTCTCACAGAAGACCCAGCTTTGTTCTGTGGCTGGAAGGTTCCACTGTGGACAGGTCACGGTTTTCCTAGTTGTCCCTCTGCTGCTGAATGTTTATCTCAGCAGTGGAGCATAGACACGGGTGTGCAGTGTAAGCTCTAAAGCCAGCGAAGGGACCTCCTAGCGAGAGCAAGCAGAGAGTTTCATTCTTCCTTGCCCTTCGTCCCAGTGTAGAGATGCAGATTAGAAGTGGAAGACCCACTTCAAGTGATTCAGTTAAGAAAAATATCCCCTACAGATGTGCACAGCCATTTGGGTTTAAGTTAATTCCAGATGTAGCCAAGTGACAGCTAAGAACAGCCTCCACACCTGGAGTCCTGTTGAGAAATTCTGGGCCTGTGCCTGCAACTCGGAGCATTTCTCTTTGACGGCGTCAGAGTATCAGGTCTAATTAAGTCCTTAATTCATGTAGAGTGTTTTTTGCAAGGTGAATGCTCTGACTTGATAAAGAGGCTGCCTTCTCATCAAACCTTAGGAGTTTTTATGTTAAGCTCCTGTGTTTGTAGGAGTGTGGTTTGTTCTCTTTGCTCCATTCTGCTGTGTTGCTCTAACAGTCTGTTTCTATACCACTACCTCAGTGTTTGTACAGCCCTGGCTCTGTGGTGCTGGGGTGCAGCTTGACATGGGAGTGGGGGTGATGCTGCCCTGACTGATTCTTTGATAGTTTTTTTAGGGTAAACTATGCCTTAAGAAAGGCGTGATCAATTGTGTTTGAGAATGTATGCCTCTCCCTAGCCCCTAAATGGTACTGTGTGCTACTACTGTGTATTGTGGGTGATGGTAATCTTATGTTAGTTTATAAATCTGTCAGTGAGTGTTATTTCATCAAACATTAGGTTGGGAAATTCTACCTCTATTTTTATCTTAACATGGCTTGGGGACAAAAGTCATTATTTTCTCTTAGTCCTACTTAGAGTTCTGCAAGAAGAAACATCAAAACCCTACTGTCTTCAGCTCCCTTCTCTCGCACTTCTAAACTGTCTCACTCAGTATTGCCCTGTTTTTCCTGATCCAAAGGATCAAAAAGCAATAATAGGCTATAGCAGTAAGCATACCACGTACCTGTGTCCTCAGGAAAGTGGCTGACCCCAGGCTTAATTAAGCAGGAGAGGGACAAGATGGCCAGGAGCATCTGAAGTGGAGTAGTAAATATACAGCATTGGGACGGTGGGACTGTGAACTCAGCATGGTGGCGAGCAGCCCATGCTTCCAGTTAGATGCCAGAGCTTATGGCACGGCGAGGAATGGCCACCATGCTCAGTCAAGACGCTACCATAAGGATCACTAGTGTCTGTTGGCCTAAGAACGTTTGGTGAGGAGTAGGGTACTTGAGGAATTTTAAGCCCTTCCCTCTACGCTGCTTATTAGACAAAGAAGAGGGAAAGAAATCAGAACTATGGAATCATTTGGGCAACATCTTGACATGATAAATCAGAATTACCAGATGGAGCCCAAGAGGCATCACCTGCCCATGCTGAGTCCATTCCCTGGGCCTGAGTTGTGAAAAGAGAACCCGCTCCTTTAAGGTTTCCTGGCCTCCATGTGTGCACTCTTACCTGCGTTCATGGGTGTGTGCAACAAAATGTAATAAAATGTGATTATCTGTGATGAGGAACAGATAAATATTGTGATGATATTCTGAGAACTGAAACAGTCATCCTAGTCAGGAGCACATATAATCTATTTATGCTAGAGGAACAAATCAGATTTTTAAAAGTGAGGAGTGTTTGGTTTGGTCTATTACAACCAGGGACTGAATCCAATGTGTACACTGAAGCAAGTGCTTCTGCCACCTGCCCAGTCCAGCAAGGAGTGTGCTAGAGGAGGGGGAGCATGAGCTTAGGAGGGCGGACAGCTCTGAGAGCCTATCAGAATCTCAGCATAATTAAAGTACTCTACCTAAGGAGGGCAAGAACTGCAGCATACAACAGCTAGACTGACACCTGATCCTGTAGTAGGTGGAGAGTCGTTGAAAACTATCAGGCGAGTTGACAAAACTGGAGTACAGGCTGCAGAAAAAAAATCATTGTCTTGGCCAGAGCCATTATAGTCATTTACTCTCTGGTGACTTAGAAAGTGAAAAAAACAGGTGTGTACATGTATAGCACTGGCTTACACAGCTGTAGGCACACGTGGAAATAGATGATAAAACCTAAAATTTTTACAAATGTAAATAAAGGTTTATATTTCTGTATCAGGTATTCCCCAAGTGTTTTTATTTGGGATTTTTGGTTTGGAGGAGGTTTTGGAGGAGTTTTGGTTTTATCCTGGCCATGATCCATGTCTCTCTAGCAGCATTTGGGAGGCCAAAATAGGAAGATCATCAGCCTAGGCTGCATAGCATAGAATGAACTTTGTCTTTAAAAAAAAAAAAAAAAAAAGAAAAAAGAAAGAAAGGAAGGAAGGAGGGAGGGAGGGAGGGAGGGAGAAAGAAAAGAAAAGAAAAGAAAAGAAAAGAAAAGAAAAAAAAGAATGGTAGACCAGCAAGATGGCTCGTTGAGTTAAGGTGCTTGTTTCTAAGATTCATGACCTATGTTTAAGCCCCAGGACCCACAGTCAAATTCATGTTTCATTGCTTCCCAGAACAGGCACTCTGTCTTTATGCCCAGATTCTGAAGGAATGCACACTACAGGGTTTCTCTCCCTGTCTCCATATCTACCTGCAGCATGGTCCAGGGCCTGGCTCTGTGACTGAGAGAGCCTGGGACATCCATCACAGAGCTGTGCATGTGAACATGTCACGGGGTTTCCAGTGCAGGGTCTCCATTCACTCGAGTTGAGTACATTCTGAAAGAGTAAAGAGGTTAAAGAGGACAGGAATGTCGCCACCAGCTCATGTTGACTTTGAGACCTAAGGCCAGGTTGTCAGTGCTTGCACCCACAGTAAATAGCACACTCAAGTCAAAACCAGACTGGGAAGATGACCCTCAGCCCTGGAAAGTGTGCCTTTCTCCAGGGCTACTGTTCCTGCTTCACACAGCATCATCTGGAGTCCTGGGCAACCCATTCGTGCCCAGTTGGTTTGAGCTGTGAATGTTAACACAAGCATCTATCTGTGTTTCATCCCTGTTACTGGACAGTGAGAACAGAAATTCTCCTTATCTTTGCTCTCACCTGTAATCAGCTGATCTCTGAAGGAATTAAATGGGACATTGAGAAACCAGTTTGTGAGCTTCAAGTTGCTGAAGTATACAATAAAAACAATATGTGAAGTTGAATGGAGAAGGGATTAAATTATCGTTGGAGACCATATGCCTACATGAGGGAGGGACTGCTCACTGTCTGTGTCTCTGTTAAAGTAACTGATCAGGATCGGAGTTTCTGTGGGACTGTGCTCCTCCTTCTTAGTTTCATGTTGTAACAGTGTTTCTATGTGTAACATACAATATTAAAGCTTTCCTTTTCTGTGTTTTAGTTCTTGTGGTTTTGAAGATGAAACCCAGGTCCTTACATGTGTGAGGCCAAGTGTGGACCAGTGAACTACACCCGCAGTGTGGTGGTGGTGATTTTGTTTCTGTTTTCTTTTGAAAGGTTTATGTATTTTTAGTCTGTGTGTGTGTTTCATACGTTTGTGCATAGCATGCATGGCTGATGGCCACAGAGGCCAAAAGGGGGTTCTGGGCTCTTGCTGAGCTGTCTTATTTTTTTAGTTGTGTGTGTGTGTGTTGGCTTTTTTAACGGTGCTAAGATCCACTGTGGTAGTTAATTAGCTGCAGTTAACAAGCTGGATTTCGTTTTAATTGACAAAACTTTGTTGCTGTTGGAAAGGTTTACTATAGCACTCAGGATGGCCTCAAACTTAGAGCATGCTGGCTCAGCTTCTTGAGTCCTGGGCCACCAATCTGTGCTGCTGACAGAATTCTTTAGAGCAAGGCATGATAGGACGCAGCGGTAATCCCAACCCACACCCACGGATGAGGGGCCCTCGGGCTCTAGGCCAGCTGGACCGTTCAGGGTGACCTGTGTTGGCACTGTCAGAAGGAAGACCAGAAGGTCAGAGGCCCTTCGGGTGGCACTGGTGACCTGGCAGGAACCCTGTCTGGTCCCACAGTGGCGCTGGGCAAGCTGCTTTCATTCTCAGGGATGATTATGATTAGACCCGTGATGGTGACTTGTCATGTGGTTCACACCAAAGAAAAGCCGTGTTTCCCAGTGGAGCTTTTTAGTGAGTGCTGGACAGATGAGATCCTAATACACTTCAGGCCTCAGAAGGCAGAACATCAGCACTGGCCCGTTAGTTTGGCCTGCTGGGTGATCCTGTCAGCCCTCTTGAATAGAACCTTCTGGAATGATAGATATGTCTTCTAATTTGTGCTTTCTAAAACAGCCCTTATATTAGGCACCTTTGGGTGGTTAACGCTTGGGGTGCAGCTAATATGGCAAAGCCTGAAGTTTAAATTTTGCTCAATTAGTATAAGTTTAATCAAAATGGCAAGGAAGAAGCATAGGTCTGGATTAATTTGGTTAGAAGCAGAGAGAATCAGATGCTTTCTGCCTTTGTCATTCCATGTAAGGGTCTCCAAAGCCTGCTTGCTTATAGGGAAGTGACAGGAAAGTCTGGGGTACAGAGGTGCCAACACCTAGAGACTGAAGTCTGAATACCCACTTACCACTTTACACCGTACTTTTAATTAAAACAAGTCAATGAAGACAGACAGTTGAACAATGCAGTTAATTCTGCAGATACTTACAGAGTCTTCTAAAACAAGGATAGCAGCTCCTCGGCACCCAGTGAGTGTCCCTTACAAATTACTGGGTGTTGTGTTGGTGGTTTTCCTCCCGTAAGTATGTTCGCATAGTGATAAAATCTTTGTCAGATGAGTGCTGCAGACAGCGGCTGCACAGAAGGGACCTGCTGCTCTCTCTCAGAACACTTGGAGGTGCAAAGACAAGACAGTGGCCTCCCTTCACAGACAATCTCTTCTTAGTAGGGGCACACATGCTTAACAACTAAAATGTAAAAAACAAAACAAAGAAACAAAAAAACCCACCAAAACAGTGCAAAGAGAGGGAAATATTCAGTCCAGATTTTTTTTCTAAAGCTGTGTACCATAAGATTTTAGGATTGCTTCAGATGCCTCTAATTTATGCAGAATGTTATATGTGTGTACACACACACACACACACACACACATATATATATATATATATATATATATTCACAGCTCATTTTTCTGTTGAGGATTTAGTTTCTGAAACAGAAATGCTTAGGAAACACTTACTGGATGAATGGTAGGCAAAGGACCTTAAAAGACTGGTGTCAAGCCAGATTTTGAAAAGACTAAGTTGGCATTTACCTGCTTAGTAGCTAAAAGGTGCTTAATCCAAAGGCCTCAAGCCATAAGCTACAGCATGCCATGTGATGTGGAACTTGGCATACTACTGGGTCATAGAAACGCCACCATTGGGGAGACTGGGTTAAAAGATAACGAAGGCCTCACCATTGTAGGCATTGGATTTCCAGAGTCAGAAACTAATAAACCAAAGGAAAGACAAATAGAAGAGTTTTGCTATCAAGTTCTTTAATTTTTTTCTAACTTTGTCCTCCCTGGTTTTTGTAAGCCATTGAGTGACTTTTGATGCTGTAGTGGCAGTTCTTGCCGAATATATAAGTAGCAAACCACATGTCTCTGGCACAGTGACAGTGAACCGTGCATCAAACTGTCACCATTACTGCTACTGTCTTCCTTAATCTTTTGGGAAAATAGTTAACTGATTTGTAAAATAGTTTAAATAATCTAGCAGAATCCTACATAAGGAGTGAGTAGGGCCTTCTGTTTACTGTCTTTCTATAGCTTTTATCTATAGTCTTGGCTTTCAGTGTAGAAAACACAGTAGTAAGCCTTGAGTGTGTGTGACTGAGGCTGGGGTCTTGACACTTTCGTTCGTTAGGACAGCAGGCCTTGCTTGTGCAGGCTTCGGGGGCCTCTGCTGCTGGAGCACGCAGTGAACGATTGCCTGTGCTTCCTCTGCCAGCTTTCAGTTTGGACGCCGAGCAGCCTGACTACGACCTAGACTCTGAAGATGAAGTGTTTGTGAACAAACTAAAGAAGAAGATGGACATCTGCCCGTTGCAGTTTGAGGAGATGATTGACCGGCTAGAAAAAGGCAGCGGTCAGCAGGTAACTTCATTTCTGTGTGTTTGTGTGCTGCGCGTAAATTCCTGCAGTGTGTGGAACAGTGCGGTAGTGAGGAGGGCAGAGGCAGCAGACTCTAGCATTAAACACGAGAGTTCACGTCTGCCTAATATCAACCTGTATAATTTTGAGCAATATGTTTGGATTTTTTTGTGCCTCAGTTACCCCAGCCATGTGTAGAGATAAAAATAATAAAGTAGAGGGACATTATGATACACCTTTAATCCCAGCACTTGGAAGGCAGAGGCAGGTGGGTGGATCTCTGAGTTCAAGGCCAGCCCAGGCTACATAATAAGACACCCTGTCTTCTAAGCAAAAACAAGCAAAAAAACCTCTTCAACTTGCATTTGTATATCGGTGAGTAATTAGGAGGTGACTAATATCAAGTCCTAAAATCATGAGATACCACAAGCAATGTGACCTGTGACATTTGATTTGGGATTACTGTAACGATTGCACACTCAGAGGCTGGAAGTGTGGCTCAGTAAGCACAGTGCCTGCCTAGCTGGGCTTGCTCCCCAGCATCCTGTAAACAGGTGCTGGTGTGCACCTGTCTTGATCCCAGTACTTAGAAGGGATCAGAAGTTGAAGGTTATCCTCAGCTATGCAGCAAGTCCAAGGTTAGCCTGGGAGGAAGGAGACCTTGTGTAAGAAAACATACTGTCAATCCTGGTGTTGGCTTGACTACACTAACTGAAGCATGACGAATGGTTGAGTCCTTGCACTGTGTTTGATGAAAGTGACATGATGGCTTTACATTCAGCCAGTCAGTCTGCAGGAAGCCAAACTCCTGCTGAAAGAAGATGACGAGTTAATTAGAGAAGTCTATGAATACTGGATTAAAAAGAGGAAGACGTGCCGAGGGCCGTCACTCATCCCGTCAGTGAAGCAGGAAAAGCGAGATGGCTCCAGCACAAACGACCCTTATGTGGCTTTCAGAAGACGAACTGAAAAAATGCAGACTCGGAAAGTGAGTGGGTTTTTAATTTTTAAGAAAAATTATAGTTAATACCTTAATATTGCGACTTAATTCTGTACTTTGTATAGCATTCCTTATAATTATAGCAGAGCAGTTGCCCAGTGGTCCAGAGTACTTTTTTCTCCGCCAGGGCACAGTACTGCAACTCCTGTACTCCTGTCACAGAACTCATAAATGCCTGTGATGACACTCTTGCTCCTAAGGGTCCAATGCCCCTTCTGGCCCATGGACACTATGCATACCCACACATAACATTTTTTTTAATTACACTGGAAAACATTAAAGTATGTTGACCTTTAAAGTTTTCATGGTGGTCTTAATGTGTATTGATATTGATTCACTAAAAATCAGGTACAGGATTGCTATCTCGGTGGTCTGTGTTCCCTTCCTGTTTTCTTAGCCATAACTCTGCAGATGCACACGTCCTTACAGTAGCTGGGTAGAAGTGCTTTGTGACATTAAGCAAGCAACTTTATATTTTCAGAACCGCAAAAATGATGAGGCCTCCTATGAGAAGATGCTTAAGCTGCGTCGGGACCTCAGTCGGGCTGTGACCATCCTGGAGATGATAAAGAGACGAGAGAAGAGCAAACGGGAGCTGCTGCACCTGACGCTGGAGATCATGGAGAAGAGGTGAAGCTCACACTCAGAGTGTTAGTGTTAGGGCAGAGCAGCTGTGCAGTCCTGATGCTTGTAACTACAGGAGCAGTTTAAGCAATAGAGACTGTGATGAAAGTCTGTAACATTGTACACAATTTTGTCTTATTTTCCAAAAAGTGATTAGGGTTAGAAACAACATGGGTTTTCTGTTGAGGTGCTCTTTTGTTCTCTTTGAGGTGTTTGTGGCTATGTGAGGCAGTGTGTGTGTGTGTGTGTGTGTGTGTGTGTGTGTGTGTTGCTCGTTTATTTGGGGTGTTTTGTGGGGCTGTGGGGGGTATACTAGAGACGACACCAGAGCCTCCCACACTCTAGGCAAGCATCTTATTGAGCTGTACCTCAGCAGCAGATGTGCGTGAATGTTTAACACTCAGCTGACCTCTGGGTGAGGCACAGAGTAAAGGCTCAGGTCTTGGGGCCTGCTTCTCGGTTCCTACTTTCCCGCCTCACCCACCCACCCAAAAAAGTTACTTAAGTTTTTTGTGATTCTTTCAGAAAAAAAATATCTTATAGCACAGACAGTGCTAATGACAAGATGTTCCTTGGCACTACTTGAGGCATTTCAGCCTTGGGGTTAGGCCCCCCCCCCCAATCAGTCACCATGTGCCGAGATAAGGCTACAAGGCTCGGTCTGTCAGCCTGCCTGTCGGTGTGCCATCTGGCTGTGAGGCAGCACCAGAGGACCCATGGGTGGCTGATGCCTGTAGGAAGTGGTACAGACAGGAGGACCAAGAGTTCACGGTGAAGACTTAAAGGTGGCTCAGAGGGTGCTCCAGCAAAGGTCTGGGTTTGATTCCCAGCACCGACATGACATCTCACAACCTCTCTAAGTCTAGTTCCAGGAGGTGCAGTGTCCTCTCTGGCCTCAAGGGCGAGGCACACACATGGTGACAGGTGCACTTGCAGGCAGACTGCCCATATGTGTTCAAGGTCGCCGTTGAGTCCTTAGCATGCTGAAAGCCAGCCTAGGCTGCATGTCTGAGAAAAGAGGTGGCTCTTCATGCTGTTCTCCCGGCACAACAGGCACGCAGCTAACAGCTGCGGTGCTGGAGCCCTGTCACAGCGCACAGCTTAGTGTTTCCTCTCTTGTCTCAGGTACAGCCTAGGAGACTACAGTGGGGAGGTCATGTCTGAGGTCATGGCACAGAGGCAGCCCTCGAAGCCCACGTATGCCTTCCCCATCATGCCCACCACTAACAGCGGCCAGTTCAAGCACCAGGACACCATGGACGTGAAGGAGTTCAAGGTCAGTAAGGTGAGTAAAACTTTGTAACCGTGCCTGGGGTAAACAGGAAAGATCGTCACTCTACAAGGAAGGTGTGTGGACACTAAAGAAAGCAGCTTGTCGTGGCGTTTTGTCCTGCTTCCTTACAAGGGAGGCTTTTCTTCTGTGTGGTGAAGGTGTTGCTGAGAGGGGCTACGAAATGTTGATGGGGTCAGTAGTGTGGCCAAGTTGGAGAGAACTTGGACTTCCTGGTGTAGTGTTCTGGGATCCATCTGTGCATGGGAATGTCAGGTGACTGAGGAGCATGGTAATGGTGACATAGTGGAGTCTTACAAGTGGGAATATCTTCACCAGATAACCCACAATTCGTGATGAAGACAAGGAGTACAGGAAATTAAAAGGGCAGTCAGTGTGCCTTTTGGAAAATGCACCTCAGGAGGAAAAGTATCTCATATCCACCTGACCTAATGTATCATTAACTCACACTTGCTACTCTATTTCAGTTCAGGAAGTTGGTTGCTCTGCTGTTGGTTTTGGTATCTCACCTGCTGTGTTGACTATCACATTTCTGCAGTGTTTTAATTTGGTGACACACTTTCAGACCCAAATGTGTAATTTAGCATATCCTCTGGAGTGGTGGTTTCTGCAGCCTAGACTCTCCCTGTCGTTTAGAGAGCTGCCCGGACCATCTCACATGTTGACTTAAGAGTGCAGGGTTTCAGTCAGGTGAAGAGAATCACTCTTTGATAATCACACATGGTGGCTGATGACCCGGCAGAGGCCAAGGCTAGCAGATTCTGAGCTTAGACAGCCTGGTTTACACAGTGAAACACCACCACCCATCCACCCCTGCCAGAAAAAAGGTTAAAGGTCATGCTCCAAAATATTTCTTTATTCACACAATTTCTAGTCCTGCATATGCACAAAAATTTTAATGGGATTTTTTTAACGGGATTGTTTTAATATTGAAGTCTGTTGTCCACCAATGTGAAGTACGTGGCCTTACAGATCACTTCAGAAATCTTACCTTGATTTTTGTATTTCAGGATTTAGCTCTGATTCTAATTATACAACATGCTTTTCATTCTATATGTTCCAACACAAGGCATGCACTTAATCTGGTTTACCTTAAATTCCTCCAAGTTATGACAAATCAGTGGAATAGTCTTGTCATCTTAAACATTTTTTATTAGTTTTCATTTAAATTGTTTTGGTGTCCACTGGAGAGAAACGTGGGTGGTGAAGAGCTCTCACTGTTCTTACAGAGGACCTGGGTTGAGTTGCCAGCGCCTACATCTGACAGCTTGCCACTACCTGGACTTGCAGTTGCAGGCATCTGGCTTTTGAAGGCACCTGCACATTCACACATACACACAAATGTTTTGTTTTGAATAGAGCAAATGTAGCTTCTTAGGGAAAACTGCGAATGCTGAGAATGACCCTCTGAGGGTGGGAGGAGTGCCAGGGAGGAAAACCCAAACTTTTTTAATAGTTGGCACCCTCAGTTCCCCCATTAGTAACGAACTAAAGTTACTAATGGAAGCTGTAAGAGGGAGAACATACCAGGAGGCTTCCAGTATGTAACTCATTGTGTCTGCGTTACAGCAGGATAAGGCTGACCTCATTCGGCCGAAGCGCAAGTATGAAAAGAAGCCCAAAGTCTTACCACCGTCTGCGGCTCCCCAGCAGCCGGGCCCCGCCGCACTGCCAGTCTTCAGTGCTAAAGACTTAAACCAGTACGACTTCCCCAGCTCCGATGAAGAGCCCCTGTCCCAGGTAAGCAGGGCCCAGCTCTGCACACGCAGGGGGTTGTGCGAGCCCACGCGGCTGACCTCTCGTTGCTTTCTTCAAGGTTTTGTCTGGCTCTTCGGAAGCTGAGGAAGAGAATGATCCTGATGGCCCTTTCGCTTTCCGTAGGAAAGCAGGCTGTCAGTACTACGCTGTAAGTGCCAGACTTTCTTTGTAAGCAACAAGCAACAGACTGACTGACAAAAAACAATAATTTGGATTTTTTTGTTGTTTTTTATTTTTAGCCTCATTTAGACCAAACTGGCAACTGGCCCTGGACTAGCTCTAAAGATGGAGGACTGGGAGATGTGCGCTACAGATACTGCTTAACAACTCTCACTGTGCCCCAGAGGTGTCTTGGATTTGCACGGAGACGGGTTGGGCGTGGTGGAAGGTAACTGGCCTCCGCTTCCCTTGCACCGGCATGCTCTTAGACAGTGGCATCAGCCAGAGTGGACAGGCTCGCGTCTCAGCTGTGCTCACGCGGTGTCTCCACATG
The DNA here is from genome assembly GCA_010120015.1 of Rhombomys opimus. Classification (NCBI taxonomy): domain Eukaryota; kingdom Metazoa; phylum Chordata; class Mammalia; order Rodentia; family Muridae; genus Rhombomys; species Rhombomys opimus. The sequence continues at coordinate 1,960,929 of REGO01000061.1, forward strand.
CTCCCCCTGCAGCCTCCCCTGGCTCACCCACGCGTAGCTCCGATGGTCCCCATGTGGGTTCTTGTCTCCCCAAGCTTCTTAGCACCTCAGCTGAGTTATCACAGGGTAGACTCCTAAGAAAGGACACGTGTAAATTGTGTTTACACATTCAGGATTGGTTCAGGAAGCTACAAAAAAAAGTCACTGAATTTTGGGAAAACCTCACATCAACTTCCGCAAAGACTGCTTAACTTTTCTGCTCATGGCCTCTGTCAGGCTCAGTTCTTGGGTCTGACGTAGAATACCGTCATGCATGGAGAGAAGGAACTGCAGAGCCCAGAATATGTTTTGGTTGAAAGACCGTTTGAAAAAAAGAACTTTTATCCAACTTTGAGATTTGAGGCTAAAAGAACCGGAGCCAACCAACAAGGTAGCTCAGTGGGAAGAGGCATTTGCCACCAAGGTGACAGCCCGAGTTCTGCCCCCAGGAATCACGTGGTGGAAGCAGAGAACCGACTCTAGAGAATTGCCCTCTGACCTCTGCATGCATGCTGTGCCGTGCGCCCTGTGGCGTACACACACGGTGTAAAAGCCAAGTGCTGCAGCGGTGAACTTCCGAGCGTTTAAATACCCAGCATAGTGTCCTCGGCTGTAGGGCGTTCGGGGAAGAAGGGGAATCGTGAGGTGTAACGTCTGGTGTCTGCTCCTTGTGCAGGGTCCTGCTGGACAGAGCGCACTCGGAGCACGACAGCGTCCTTCACCGCCTGGACTTGGACATGCTTTCCTCACCACAGCCTTCTCCAGTCAGTCAGTTTGCCAATACCTCAGAAACCAGTACCTCGGACAGATGCTGCTCTAAAGACCTCAGTCAGATTCTAGTGGACATCAAATCATGTAGATGGCGCCACTTTAGGCCTCGGACACCACCCCTACATGACAGTGACAGTGATGAACTCTCCAGTAGAAGGTCACATAGGAATATAAGTCGGGCAGGAGCAGCACAGCCGGGGACCCACACGTGCAGTACCTCCACGCAGAGTAAAAGTAGCAGTGGCTCGACACACTGTGGTACGTACCGGGGCGTGGGGGGACTCCATCCTGCTGGGGGGGTTACGCCCACAGGTAGATGCCACACTCTGCTCAGTAGTGTTTGTGCCGCATGAGTTTGTGTCTGTAGCTTTCCTTAACCACAGCCGACAAGAGGCAGTGTGTTACCACGTGTGTGCTTCTTGCTACCTTGAGGCAGCCCAGGAACACAAGGCTCACCAATTCAATTTTCAAGTCATAAGAAAAGAAAAGGGAACCTGAGTTGTCAGTGGTGTGTACTTGAACACCTGATCTGGTCTACTTACATTTAGAGGCCAGTAGTCAGTAGTTACACACAAATGAACAGCCATTCAGAATAAATACGAGAGAAGCTGAATTTTAATATTTTGAAAATGTTTTAAGATAATACTAACTTTGTTGTGTGGTGTGACTAAAATGTGGAAAATAATACAATACCCTTTGACTTTGTTTTTTAAATCATTCAAGTCCACATTCTCTGAGTTGTATAAATTATAAAGTTCACTGTCAAGGTGGCTCAGCGGGTAAAAATGTTCCGTACCAGCCCTGACAGTCTGAGTTCAGATGCCAAGACCTCACGCCTGTGCTATACAATGAGTGAATAAAGGCGTTTGGGGCTTTGGGGAGGTTGTTTTGAGACAGGGTCTCACTGTCTAGTTCTGGCTATCTTGAAATGACTTCTTAGGGCAGGCTGGCTTCAGCCTCACAGAGATCTGCTTGGCTCTGCCTCCTGAGTGTTGATGTTAAAGCCACCATGCCTGGCTTTAATGTTTTTAAATTATGTTCTAAAGCGCTTTAAGGATGGTTTTAATACAGATTTGTAAAAAGAGGATTACTTCCCTAATTACCTATTTAGGTTACAAAGTGTAACCTAAGGGTAATTGTAAGTGTGAGAATTTGCTGTCATCTTCAGAGGCCTTCAGAAAATCCACATAAACTAATTACTTGTTAGTTCTAAAAAAAAAAAAAAAGAAAGAAAGAAAAGAAAAAAGGTGATTCTTTGAGCTGACCAAACTTGAGAATCAGTTGGAAAATGTGTAATTTCTGGAACTTAACTGATTATGATCCCACTACCTTCAGTGATTTTTTCTATCTTTCTGGTCTTTAACATCAGGCTGCAGAGCCGATGGGTTGGCGGCTTAAATGAACATGAGGGTGGGGAATATAAGAGTGTAAAATTGTAATAGGTTCCCAAAAATGTCTCTAAGAGGCGTAAAGTTGTTGACACTTTATGGAGAAAATAGTCATGTCCTCTCACCCACATTGACTCACTCCCAGAGTGGAGACACTGATGTGCACAGCAGGCCTCTGTCCAGATCCTGGTGCAGCCTGTTAATGTCACGCGCTGTGCCGGCCGGCATGGCTTACGTGTGGGTCAGTTGCAAACTCATGATTTGTTTCCCAGATATCATTAAAAGGTAAACATTAGCAAAAGTTAGCTGATAAAACCTTTGATAATTGAGTAACCTTTCTGCTTGATCTTTTTTTTGACAATGGGGCTTTTTAAGTGCTGTATTTGTTTTTGTGTATGCTCAGAGAGTGAATGTCCGCACACTACCATAGGCCACACTTTGCTTTCACGTTTGTGGATGTTGACAAGATCTCTGTGGCTCTGTAAATGATGTCACGTGCGTGTTTAACATAAGAGAGTTCCGTTAACAGCCCCGAAGACAGAAAAGAAAATATACACCTACTGACGTGTTACATGGAAGGGTCTTGTGAGTGTCTAGCCAAAAGTGTCTGCAGCTAGATCTCAGCTGTACTGGCTCAGCCCTCCATCACCGAGGAGTCAGCCAGCGCTCGCTGCTGCACGGGCCATACACATGGCTCCAGATTTAATGCTTTCTGGTGTTCAGCTGACTGAGACGATGCCTCGGTACCTAAAGCCATGCACCGCGCCCACCAGGCTCCTTTTCTGAGTAGTTATCAGTGAGTTCCTTACATGTTTTTAACAGAAAATTCCAAGTGAGGGTACTGGGAGTCTAGTCTTTTTTTTTTTTTTTTTTTTTTTTTTTTTTTTTTTGAAGAATGCCCATTTGTACAGCTGCTCTCACGGCCCGGGTTCCTTCTGCTTGCTTCCCGGTCTGTGCAACCACAGGTGTCCTGAGTAGAGTGTTGGGTAGCCTCCAAGGAGGTGTCTGTTGTTTCTCTATCCCCTTTGTTCTGTGTGACAGAAGGGGGAGCTTGGGAGCAGGCTTTAACATTTCTAGGGCTCAGCCTACTCGGGGAGACATTGGTTCTTTTTAATGATCCTTAGTTAATTCATGAATTGAACTGTTGCCAAATAGTTTTCTAGGCTTTTATTAATCTATACTAGCTCATTTACAGTGATTGCTCAGTAGTTAGGCATCTGTTTTTTGCATCTGAGATTGGATGGCTATCCAAGTACCATAATTAGGTGAGACTCTATTCCAGGGCCTACCGAAGTAGCTCAGTAGGGAAAGGCTACTTACTGCCAAGCTTGCCATCTTGATTCTGTCCCCAGAAGCCACATGACAGAGAGCATCCACTCCCACAAGTTGTTCTTTGTCTTCCTGGTACACACATGCACACTCTCCATATCTCTCAGAGAGAAAGCAAGAGAGACACAAGCATACACACACAGAGACGGGAAAAGGGGATGTGTATGAGTGAGTAGATGATACAGAAAGACTAAACTGCAACAGTGACGAGCCAAGTACTTAAGAGCGTAACTTCCACTGAAGTTGAAATCGACATCATTGTAAGTCGTTTTCCTAAAATCACACCATCGGTAACAGTCTGCTTTATTTTTGTGACAGAACTTGTATGGATAGAATTAGAATGTTTTCTAATCCAGAATCTTCTGGAAGGTAGGCTTTCCCCGCGACACCTGTGTGAGGTGTGCCGTGAGCTCCGCAGCTGTATGTAGGTGTTGCAAGGGCCATCATGGCCAGAAGAGCCCTGGGCTAGCAAAAAGGCCACACTGAAGTCACAGCCAGGGGCACCCCAGATCTGACACGCCCTCGTTTGAATTGCAACATACCTTGGTTTTTAAATTGAGCTTTTTAGGTGGCTGAGAAGTGCTTAGGAACACCTTTCATTTCATCTCCTTGGTGCAAGGATCCTACTTCAGTAACTAGACCATTTCACTTTCATTTCCTTCCTTCCTCCCTCCCTCCCTTCCTTCCTCCCTCCTTCCCTCCCTCCCTTCCTTCCTTCCTTCCTTCTCTCTCTCTCTCTCTCTCTCTCTCTGTCTCTTTCTCTCTCTCTCTCTCT